>APFE031492381.1:1105-33000 GCA_000404065.3 Pinus taeda | reverse complement strand
TAAGCTTCTCTCATGCACGGTGAACCTACAAATGACCCTCCATGCACTTTAAATAGAATTCATGGACCAATCGGGTGTCAAGCCACGGATCAAGTGTCAGTAATACCGAGGAGAGAATGAACTGTCAGATCACTACATATCGTGAACGTCGGATTGTAAGTTACAAATGTACATAGTAAAGAAACACACTTTACCTAAATCTATCCTAGACAAAGTTATACTTAACTATTCCTATGTGTCAGAATATCCTAACACGCATTTCCTTAATGAAACAATCAATGTGCTCACAGAGGAATTCCAAGTTTTTCACCAAAAGAGTACATCGTATCATCCTCAAGCCAATGGGAGGGTTGAAGCATTTAATAAGATATTGGAGAACATGGTAACAAAAGTTTGCAATGTGTAGAGGAATGATTGGGATGTGTGCTTAACAATAGTGCTATGGGCTTATAAAACTACTTGTAAGAAGATGTATGGACAGGCACCTTTCAGGCTGGTCTATGACATAGAAGCTATGATTCCAATGGAGTATATTGTGCCTAGTCTATGCATAATGGTGATCTCAGGAGTGGCAGACCGTGGAGCTTCAGAAGAAAGGCTCGCGTAACTGACAAAACTCGAAGAAGATAGATATTTGACCGAATTCCATAAGCAAGTTCAGAAGGAGCACGAAAAGGCATAGCACGATCGAAGCATCAAACTGCACACCTTCAAGGTAAACGATTTAGCTTTATTATATGACAACAAGTTTGATAAATTTCCAGGAAAATTTTGAATGGATTGGCTGGTGCCATATGTCATCAAATAGATTACCGATGGTGGAGCAGTTCAGCTGGTAAAATTGAATGGAGATCCAACCAGATGACTATATGACAGTAGCAGAGTCTTAGCACTTTGGGCAACTGCCAGGAGGCATAGGAATATAAACTAAATTGCCCGGGCGGTAGAGCTGCGCGACAAGAGGTCTACGCATAACAAAAGAGTGTGATAGTATCAACATAAGTGTGAACGAGGTTGTGCTATAGGAAGAGAGACCACGCAACACGACCAGAAAGTGACTGTTACTATGATTGTTCATGATTTGACAGTGAGAAAACAGATTAACGGAGTGGGGGGGCGACATTTAAGGCTGAATTTTAGAGTGAGATATTTAAGAATCTATTGCCAATCTAGCATTTATGAGCAAGGGGAACGGTCGAATTTGAATTTGAATTTTCCTATAAATTATAGATGGCCATCCAACAAGAAACACTTTTCATTCTGAGAGTTTATGTTTCGTGTTGTCTGGTGTGCATGAACTATACATTCTTTGAGGACTTGGTCGCTAGTTCTGTATTTGAGAGGTTACCTGAGGAAACCCATCAACTCATTAACAACTTCCTATATGCACCAGTACAAACTGCAAGTGCTGGAGGGTCTATTGCCTCAGATGGAGCTACCCCTGAGGTCATGAGTATGGAAGTTCCCGCAATAGTGACCAAGTCACCAAGGTCACCTAGGCCAAAGCCTATGCCAACAAGGGAGGTTCCTAAGACTAAAAAAGATAAACAAAAGAAGACATTTCCAGTGCACAAGTCACTAAGGAAACACCAGAGAAAAGAAAATCCCACCGTATTGGAGAAAGGAAAAGTGGTAGATCTAGAGGCCGACGAGGGTGTGGAAGACATCAATATTGAGGGGGTGGACCCTATTTCAAAGCTACCAGAATAAATCCCTCTGTGTCAGGGCAAGGTGAAGGTTTCAAAGGACCTATATGAGGGAAAGTTTCTCCTTAACACACCCCTACTACCAGAAAACATAACGTTTGAAGGTTCGCACTTGGCGCATGTCCCACATCTGAACTTTGAAGATTAGGACTTGGGGGACACTAAGCGGTTCCCCCACCTGGTTATCAATACCTTCATGAAGCGAGTATTCTATAAGCAGTCTAGTGTCACCGCACTGGAGTCGGTGGAATGGATTCGTGGGGTAAATAAAGTAGGATTGTTGAACTTGCTATGGGTGCCACATTACCACCACACTGCTATAAATTTGATTGTTAACAAATAGTTGTTGTGCCTAGTGCACGACGGGTGGCTGTGGTTGGGAGAGCTGGTCCTTATAACCAACATGCTGATCCATAGGATCACATTACTCCCACATTCAGGACTGAATCTGACCAAGGAATTTGGCGGAAAGACGAGTGAGCGTGACCTCGTCGAGAGGATGAAGGACAAGTTTAAGCTTGTCAAAAGCCACGTGGGTATTCTATTTCCAGCATATTTGACCCCATGGTGAAGGTTGTGGCCCACATATTGGCTGGAAAGATGATGATAAAGTGGCACACGGACGAGGTGCCGTTAGTAGTTATTTCACTAGTGGCCCAGTGCACAAAGGGCATACAATTCAACTGGGCATGCTACCTGTGCAGTGAGTTCCTCGCGAACTGCATAGAATCATAGGACCACAACAAGAATTTCCATTACTCATGGATTTTACTATGAGTTGTGTTGGTCACGTGGGAATTGCCAGAGGATAGCCAATTTCCTCCTATTGAAACAGATTTGCCAGAAGCGGCAAAATTTGCATCGTTGTGGGCTACCAAGGATGCTGAGCAAGTCCGGAAGAGAAAAGTGTTTTGGGTATTGATGGAGATGAGCATTAATATGGCCATCAACTAGAAGCCACGGTTGTCCCTAACTGTCTTTGAGCAACTTTCTGGGTACGTGGAGTTCAAAGCGGACTTCCATTGTATTTTCATCCTGGTTTGAAAGGATCCAGACAAGAAGTGGTATGATTTACCATATTTAGCGACGGATGATGCCATTGTAACAGTCCTTGAGCATTGGCTAGTAGATTAGTTCACAACATCAAATTTGTTCGCCCGGACTGGCAAGTCAGCGGAGAAACAAGAAAAGGAAGTGACCCACCTAAAATTTTATCATTTGGTTGAAAGAGAAAGAAGGAGACTAAGGAGAAGTCTCGCATAAAAGTGGAGTGTGCCCCAAAAGAACAAGTAGAACAGGAAGAGCGTGGCTTTGACAGGAGCCAGAAATACCCTTCATCGTAGACAGAGGAAGAAGAGCAATCAAAATAGGGTGGTGGAGACCAGGAAAGTACTCCCTTCCGAGTGAAGCAAAATAGGGATTAGGAGAAAGAAGGACCACAGAATAAGAGCAAGGCCTCCAAGTTGTCGCCAGATCCTATCACCTTGACGGAGGAGTACTTGGACGATATTGGGGACAAGGTAAGGGATACAACCATAGAACTATTGTTGTAGTTTGAGCAGCAATAGAAGCAAGCATGGGTCACCATAAAGACGGGTCTGCATCAGCTAGAGATCCAAACAACTAGACTGCAAGGAGGTGCAGGGTAGAGCAACACGATATCAACCAGTTGGGTGCCAAGGACAACTCAAGCTGTGGATTTCGTTTGATCGTTGGATCTCCAGGCAATATCATTGCCTAATGGAGCTCTATGTGCGAAGGAGGATGATGACAAGGCCACCATCAGTGCTTTGAGAAAAATTGATCTGAACTTGGCCGCACTCCTTAGGAAATTCATTCACACACTTCAAGTTGGCATGATTGCAAAGATCAGGGCAAGAGAGCAGCGCACGCTAAGCTTGATTAGCGAGAATAAAGTCAACAACGAACAGATGTTTGTAGAAGAATCAGTGGTGCTAGAAGCATGGAAAAATGTTTAGGGGCATAATGAGCGCACTACAACCGTGGTAGTCAAAGCGTGAAGGAGAATTCCAGAACTGCACATACCAGAAGAAGCATCGTTGGAGGCCAAGATTTGGAAGCTGGTTGTAGGTGTGCACAATGTGAAAACTGAAATGGCCAAGGTTCAGTTTGAGCTGAACCTGAAAATTACAGAGCTTGAGTTGAAGACGCAACCTTCAACTCCACCAGAGGTGAGAGAACAATGTGAAGCCACTATAAGGGATGGAGTCATTGTAGTATACGTCGTAGTGGTGGAGTGCATTACGCTCTTCGAGCAGTCTATGGAGATAATCATGAGTCTGCAAGAAGATCCTGACCTATAGAGGTTGAACATAGATGCCTGGGAATTGTAGTAGTGATATGACAAAGCAAAGGTGACGACGCACACCGTTGCTATAATGTAAACGTTGGAAAAGCTGCAGGAGGCAAAGCAACTACAATAACAGGTGGAAGCAGCACATTGAAAAGAGGCAGTCCTTAAGGCCAGATTGGGGCCTTGGTTGGAGGAGGCCTATGTTATCTTTGACACTATTGGAGAGAAGTTTGCCAACTTGTAGAAAACACAATACAAGATCCTAGAAGATAGCGTAGGACCAACAACGAAGTAGATGGTGGAGCAGGTCAAGCAGGCAGCTACGCAAAGCACATCTGAAGTAGAAGTGGTGCAAGTGGAGTTGGAAGGTCTTCACAGTAAGATCTCTGCACCAGTAGAGTGACTTATGGGTGAGTTACCACATTTTTGTTTGGGGCTTGTTGGGACAAGGTCCCCTAGGGTCAACTTTGGGGAAAAAGCCCAAGTTTTTGGGTACAAGCCCAACTTTTTGTATGTAAAATGTAAAGTCTCCACAAGTTGTGGTTATGGAGTGCGTATATGTAAAGTGTCATAAAGGTTATTTACCCCTTGTTATGTAAATTGTGTCATCTTATAGAAGATCTGGCCATGGTCCGCGGACCATGGGATTGTATAAAAAGGAGAGTCTTCCAGAGTCCAAGGCTGTTCTTGTGGGAGAGAATGATGTGAATGTAATGGGTCAGTAGGAGCTAAGAGTGAAGAGTCTTAGAGTAGAAGAGAGGCTCTGCAGTTGAGTGTGCAAAGCCCTAGGGTAGAATCTATAACTAAGTGCATGAACCCCTACAGTTGAGTGCACATGGTAGTTTGAGTATGTAAGAAGATTTGAAGTATCCATAAAGAAGATTATTCTAGAAATATCTTTGTTTTATATATTTAATTTTGTTATGAATGAAGGCGATTATGTTATGGAGAATATTGGGTTTATGATTTAAAATTGTATTGATGCATGATTATGCATGATTTACATTGTTATATGAACACAATTGATAATATTTGTTTACGCGAAGAATATCTTAATGCATGTTGATGTTTCCATACATTTAAGCCAACCTGGGTAAATACGGAAGTAGGAGTAATTACAAAAGTGCGTAAGTGGCTGAATCACATATTTAGGGTCCGTGAAAGATAGTCGTAGACATTCGCGTAGGTATAGAGGCTGATTAGGAGAAGTATATCAATAAGCCCTACAAGGCTTGTCGATTTACATGAAGGTAGAGTTAGGGCGTAAAATGACATTACACTAATCTCTAGGTGTGGAAACTTGGTTCCATCATCCCCCCATACCGCTTTAGGCGAGACTTCAGTCCACGTTCCACGGATTGATGTTGAAAGGGCCAGTAGTGTAGGGATTTGTTTAGCTAAACTTAACTCTAAACCTGGGTAAGGGCCCCTAAGCTAACACCATTCAATGTTGTTTCGGTGACAAAATTTCTAGGAGGCATGATCTTCTTTGCATACATACTTTGTTAATATTTCTCTTATTCTCTAAATCTATTGTTGTTATTGTTCATCACTAATCACATTTTGTTTTCTATGTATGTTGTCGGGTAAAACTTTCTTCGATTGAGATTGTGTTTTAATATTATAGAATTACTAGTCCAATGACTCTTTATTCCCTCTTTTCTAGGTTAATGTTATTTTTTGTAGCATTGAATGTGTTCTAGCCCTAAAAATTTGTGGAGAGGGTAGAATACAAGAGATCTCCAAAACCCAGAATTTGTTTCTAGAAATTTCGCCTAGAAATGGCTTAATTAGATTATTAGTGAGTTTTTAAATATTTCCTAAGTCTAAACATAGGAAATATGCCTAATTAATCAGAATTGATGAAGTGAAGGTTAGAATCATCTAGAAACTCACACAGATCGACTTTAAGTTAATCCTAGCCATTGATTAAGATTTAATCTTAGCCATTGGATTCCCAACAGAGGATTATAGGAAGAAGTCGATGGGCACTTGGAGAACACACTTGAGTAGTTCAATTTCATGAGCATTTCGATTTCCAAAGTAGCAGTAGTCAGTTGCTGGTGAGAGAGCCAGTGAGATCAAAGTAGTGAGAGATGGGCAGAGAAATTGAAGTCAGAGGAAGGATTCCAGATCTGGTGAGTGCATTTGCAGGAAGGAAAGTGAGCCATAGTGAGGTTGACATAGGGCAACACAGTAGCATGTAGAGGAAATTTTGAATATGCTGGGGAATGACAAGTTTCAATACCAGAAGTTGGACAAAGGTTCTGGAGGCCAGGAGAGACATTTTTCCAGATAGCAACAAACTAGACAACTTGATGAGAAATTGGTTGGAACTGAGTATAGAAGGGAATGTACTAGGTGATGAAGTAGCTGCACAAAGCCAGTTTGGATGACTCAATTTGAGTTGAGGTCAGAGCCTGAATTTTCCTGTGGAGTGAGGATATTTCCTGACTAGATATTTCTTACCAATATTTCGCTATAGGATTTAGACTTCCAGTCTTAGTCAGATTATTTCACTGTTTCTTAATAATAAAACCTTCAACTGCTACACCGGTTTTCCCAAGTTGGGTTGTTCGAAGAACTTTTGTCCAAAAATAAATGTGTTATTTTATGTGCATGTGCTAGCCTTTCTTCCAACATTTATTCTTCCACAGTTTTATTTGTGTAGACAACAGTGTGAGTTATTTAGTATTTGATGTAGGAAGCAATAAATAAATTGTTAAATTAAAATAACAACTAGGAGAATAATTTCTAGTTGCTGCAATAGGATTCTAGTTGTGTAATTTTCACATGGTATCAGAGTGAAGTTGAACAACTAGGGAGGTCAGATATGAACAAAGCAGGTATTTCATTGTTTAGTGTGAGTTGTAGATCCAAATTCTTAGGGGAAACACAGTTACTTTTCCAAGAGGCCAAGTTACTTTAGGTGATTTGATTTTTCTGAGTAAGGGTCAGAAAAAATTGATCTCTCTAGATAGGGTGATTCCATAGGTATAGGGAGCAACTCAGTATTTTGACGAGTAGATCTCTAGCTGGATGCAATAGTTTTGCAACAATTTTCTAGAGCAGATCTAGTGTCGAGTGGAAGGAAGAAGAGCACACACTTAGGGAAAATTTTCCTTAGGGAAATTCTAGTCTTAAGAAGTTCGATTTTCCCTTTCAAAGCAAAAGTCGTTATGGGTAGAGTTTCTCACTCAAGAAGGGGGTGCAAATAACTGAGCAGCAACTAAGAAAAAGGGAAGAGGAGATTTTTGACATTTGTTGAGATGGCCACTACTGGACTTCGTGATTAGGACAGATTGGATGGAGCTTGTGGGGGAAATTATATGTGTTATAATTCCAACATTAAATTATCAATCCATGGTTGTAAGACTTAGAGGCACAAGAGCAGGTATTGTGGGATCAGAGCTTCTAACCTAAATTAACATCAAATTCCTAAAATCAATTCCTATTCGTATTCCTGAATTAAGTATAGAATACAAATCACTAAAAAAATTTAATCTCAATCTAAGTAAAGTAAATCAATCAAAACTTAATTTCAATGCAAGTAAACCTTAAGTACAATGAAAACACACTCATGAATTAACTAGAAAATACTTATAAGTTATCTACAAAATTCAACCTATGTTCAATGAAAAAATTCATTCAATCACTGTAATGCTAATCAAGAGAGACCATTCTATTCGAAGAACATGAACATTAAATCAAAAAGCATGAACACTAAATATACTTAAGCTCGTGAAAATGAAATCTTATTAAATTGATGAATAAAAAATCTAAACTAAGCTCCAAGTTTCTGATCTACTTTGGCTCAATAAAAAAAATACATTTAAATTCAAAGGCTTCTAATGCTATCTCAAGCAATCGAATTATAAAACTCAGAAAAATAAAAAAAAATGACATGTAAGGAAATTGAAATTCTGTTATGAAAGAATTCATCAAATCTACTGTTCTAATCAAGCGAGTGACAAAACACAGATAAATCAAAATCTCTGTTCATAATTAAAACTATTGTTCACAATCAAAACTCAAAGGAATCTAACTGTTGTTTATGATAAAACTCAGAGGACATCTAACCTATTTTTCATAATGAAATTAAAAAAATTCAAATCTATCATTAATAATGAAACTTTAAAGAAATCGAGACTCTTGCACACAACATAACTCAAAGGACATAAGCTATTTAACAAAACTGATGAAATCGAAACTATTGCTCACACAAAACTTCAAAGAGATTCTATAGTAATGCATGCAATTATTTATGTTAACACAACCTTGTTTTAATTATGTTTCATAGTCAACTGAGGAACATAGAATTGGAGCATTCATGTAATACCATCAAATTCATGAGGAATACATAGTATGGGTTTAAAATACTTTCAATGCTTGAACTACGAATTTAAATCATCGCTGAGCATGACCTTGATCAAGTTATATCATTCAATGAAGTTTATCTTTGTTGACTTGGTCTATGAAATTACAATAGGAACTTTAAGTACAAAAAAAAACCTAAGCAATCACACAAAACACTGTTGTAAACTAAAAAAGAAAACTAATCCTAATATCTAAACTAATCACAAGACTTGTTTCTATAGGTGCTAGATCCTTTCCACTCCTGGAGCAAGCCCAGATTAACTCAAGTCACTTAAAACTAAAGAACCAAAATCACTTACAACATTTAAATACAAAATTAGAGTTGTATTAAAATTCAAAACATAAATTCATGTGGATACCTTCTTTCAGTACTTTTGGTCTATCCTCCTTCTTCCAAAATAACTTACAATACAGGCGATGGCTAAGGCATTTATAAGATTTACAAGGCCAGTTAGTCATTTTCCCCAATCTTGGAAAATTGCCCATTTTTAACAAATTGACCTAAAATATATTGGAATATCTTCCTAACCATGGAGAATTTTAGAAAATGGTTTGGAGGGAGCCTAATTTGTTATATTTTAAAAACAAACCTCTCTTGTATTTGTCTCATTCAAATCCAAATCCTCAGAAATCATGCCTAAATTTGGCTATCTGGCTCTTTTTGCAAGATCCTAGAACGCTAGAAAAACAATCATTTTTTATAAAACTGCCTCAAAGACCCGTGTATAACTTTTAGAAAAAAATAAAACTGGAGAAACCATTTTTGATATAGATAATTAGTTATATTTTTAACAAACTCACTTTCTCATATTTTACAGATTTTCCTCTAGCTACACGGAAATCGAGGTCAAATGTGGTTGTTTGGAAACTGAGCGAATTTTGAGAAGATTTGTTGATTTGCTTCTAGAGAATTCCATGTGCAACCTGGGTGCATTCAAACTCATGGGAAGGTGTTAGAACATCATTTTGGACAATAAAATCCCTCAGTTTTTCCTCAAAGCATGCTGAAATGTCGAAGCCCGAAATTGGATATTTCAGTACTCTACTTGCACCAACTAGTTTAATTGACCTATGAGTAATTTTTTCAATGGAAACATACAACAAATGAACTTAAAAAAAATCGCCATTAGTAAATCATGGGAAAATAATCTCTAACCATCAAAAATCTAAGAGAACTAATGATAATTGACCAAAAGATGCAAAATCTGTTTTTGCGGCAAGTTGAGGAATTATGGTACAACATTAGTGTAAAAGTATATGAATTTGGGTTATGAATGGTAGTAATATATAGTGGAAAATTGGGCATATTTGAGGCCCAAAATCCCCCCATGCTTGAGGATTTGCATGTCCTCATGCAAATAGATCCCTTGCTCATTGACAAATTCTTAACATTGTTTTGCAAATGTTGGTTCCTGTGGGACAACATTGATTGAATATTTGGGAGTACTAATTCTTGTGGAGCAACACTACTTGTATATTTGGAGGTTTTGTTTCATGTTGAGCAACAATCTTCACATTAGCATATCATATGTATTTTCATAGAAATACAAATTGACGACAACAAAGGGATGGATGAGGAATAGATAATGGATGAAATGAGGTGGCGATGGAGATGGTAAGTATGTGGATGGATGTTTGCATACTCTGTCATCACAAGGCCAATGCTTATAGGCGCTTTACTTTATCACTTCATGAGAGTAATGAATTCATCCTATGATTTTTTTATCATGGGAGGAGAAGATACTAAAGATATTGCTTTTATACCATAAGGAATTGCTTTTACATTGTCTTGTAATCAGAGTATCAACGTAATGAATGGAGGGAAAACAAACGGTTTATGAAGGATAACATGCATGGAATGATAAGTAGTGAATCATTAAGTTTCCTAAACCTTCTAATGAATTAGAGAAGCTTAAGCTAAATTTACCTTAAGTTTTACCTTTGTCGTTGATGTGTCTGGGGCTGCAACATGAAGTGAAGGATGGGAAGGTTGGAGTTGATGTGATTGATGATCTGACCTGCGAAGAAGGCGAAAGGATGAAGTGAAGAGCTGAAGGTTGAACTGAAGGTCCCGTTCTCCCCCATGCCTGAGGAGTTGTATGTCCCCAAACACTAAAGAAAGGTGACTGCCACTGCAAATGACAATGGAAATGCTGATACAAAAATCCAAACTGTTACAAATATGTTTGCAAAACCATATAGTCTTCAACCGCTACACACCCCTGTGCAATATTACATATGTGAATAAATGGTGTCATTTTCAAACATAAGCAACAATCATTGGATAACCGACCATTGAGGAGTTCATTAAACAATGCGATATATCCCAACTTTGATGTTAATGGGAATCGAGGAAGTAGGTACATTCTACTAGCCATGAACGGATTTGTTGAAGTCAAATGGACTGTAGAATTCATCCACCAAGGAACATTGATTTATTTCCTTAGTAGATGACAAGGACACCTACCATTAAGGCATACAGGCTCCCAGATACCTTATCTAACCCTAACCTTAATCCCAGATAATGTGTTGATGTCGATGGGATAAGACTTGTTGGCAGGTGGGCCTTAAGGAATCCCACATCAATTAGCTCAAGTATAAACATAATGAAGGATACATGATTTGAAGAACTAATACAAATTTACAAACTTTATTGGAAAATTTTCTCGGCATTTTCCTGGTTTTCAAGCAAAGTCCGTGTCCAGTTGCGCCAGAAGAGATGGTTTTCACAAAAGGAATTATTTTTCTCTTTACTGTTTTAATTAATTTATTTATTACAATACAAACTTTCCTACAATATTGAAGAAAATACGTCCTCCTTCAAGTGAAAGAGAACTTCCAATGAAGCCATGTGCGAATTAGGTATAAAGATATATTCATGCCTATATTGAACATATAAACTTTAGAAGGTACATGAGCATGAAAAATCAACAATTTTGAAAGATGCAATACAAAGTGTATTTGAAGATGAGAGTGGTACTTTGACTTGATTATGATCTGGAACCAATGCTCCATGTAATCCTCGTGGTATTAGACCATTTCTTCATTTAGACTACTCTAAATATCCTCCTCAATCATGCCAGGAAAATTTGGATAATTGGTCTCTGGTATGCATACAAGGCTTGTTGCTGGGCATGGTGAAAGTTCCTTGATATCGGGTTCAGCTGGATACTCCCCATCAGATTTGGTATATGATTCGTCGGTCTTTTTGATAGATAGGCAAGAGGAATCGAGGGAGGCTTCCAAATCCTTTTCTAGTTGCGGAGAGATAGATAATTTCGTGAATGTGGTCAATATGAACTCTTGTTGAGAGGCAGATATCCTAGCTACTGCTAGGATTTTAGAAAGTTCTTAGAGGGACATTCTTCAAGCTCTCTCTCGTTGTTTGAACTTATTCTGTTGGTTGTTGATCCTTATCTCGCAACATGGATTAGTACACATGGGTTTTTACAACACCCCAAAAATGTTTTATCTTTAAAGAGCTTGAATTTTTAATCTAAATGAATAAAAATTGCTAATTGAAATAAAACTCACCAAACATGCTTACTTGGACAACCATACTTTGGAAAGACCCCCAAAAAAAGTGGATGTGTGACTCTTCATTCATGTCTTACCGTCTTCTCTGCCCTCTAATTTCCCTGCAACTAAGCTCACACCAACAACTTGTAAAAGAAACTACGCTCTAATCTCTTTAGCACCTCTCTAAAAATGACACCAAAAATGTTGGGGAAATTATGTGTTATAATTCCAACATTAAATTATCAATCCAAGGTCATAAGACTTAGAGGCACAAGTGCATGTGACATGAGATCAGAGCATCTAACCTAAATTAACATCAAATTCCTAAAATCGATTCTTATTCCTATTCCTGAATTAAGTACAAAATACAAATCACTAAACAATTTTAATCTCAATCTAAGTAAAGTAAATCAAACAAAAGTTAATTTCAATGCTAGTAAAACTTAACTATAATGAAACCACATTGATGCATTAACTACAAAATACTCATAAGCTATATATGGAATTCAACCTATGTTCAGTGAAAGCATTCATTCAATCACTCTAATGCTAATCAAGACAGAACATTTTATTCGAAGAACATGAACACTAAATAAAAAAGCATGAACACTAAATATATGCTAAGCTCATGAATATCAAATCTAATTTAAATTAATGAATACAAAATATAAACTAAGATCTAGAGTTTCTAATCTACTTTGGCTCAATCAACAAAAGACATTCAAATGCAAAGGCTTCTAACGCTATCTCAAGCAATCGAGTTATAAAACTCAAAGCAATAAAGAAAATTACATGTGAGGAAATTAAAACTCTATTGTTAAAGAATTCATCAAATATACTGTCCTAATCAAGCTAGTGACAAAACTTAGATAAATCAAAACCTCTGGTCATAATAAAAACTATTCTTCACAATCAAAACTAAAAGGAATCTAACTATTGTTTATGTTAAAACTCAGAGGAGATCTAACCTATTGTTCATGATGAAATTCAAAAAAAATAAAAGCTATCGTTCACAACAAATCTTCGAAGAAATCAGGACTCTTGCAACAACAGAACTCAAAGGACTGAAGTAATTTAATGAAACTCATGTAATCGAAACTATTGCTCACATGAAAGTTCAAAGAGATTCTACTATAATGCACACAATTCTTATTGTTAACATAACACTATTTTCATTATATTTCATAGTCAACTCAGGAACATAGAATTGGAGCATCCATGTAATGCCATCAAATTCATGAGGAATACAGAGCATGGGTTTAAAATACTCTCAATGCTTCAGTTGTGAATTTGAATCAAGAAGAGTTGATAAACGTTCCTGTATGGTAAGATTCTAAGCAGTTATATATTAAATGATTGCTCAACATGACCTTGATCAATTTATATCCATCAGGGAAGCTTATCTTTGTCGACTTGGTCTATGAAATTACAACAGGAACTTTAAGTACAAAAAAAAACCTAAGCAATCACACAAAATGATGTTGTAAGTTGACAAAGAAAACTAATCCTAAGATCTAAACTAAATATAAGACATGTTTCCAGAGGTAGTGGATCCTTGCCACTCCTGGATCAAGCCCATATTAACTCAAATCACTTAAAATTCAAGAACGGAAATAACTTACAACATTTAAGTATAGAATTGAAGCTGTCTTAAAATTAAAAACATAAATTCATATGGATACATTCTTTTAGTCCTTTCACTCTATCCTCCTTCTTCCAAAAAAAAACTTACAATACAGGCCATTGCTAAGCCATTTATAAGATTTACAAGGTGAATTAGTCATTTTCCCCAATTCTAGAAAATTGCCCATTTTTAACAAATTGACCTTAAAGATATTGGCATATCTTCCTAACCATGGAGAATTTTGGAAAATGGTTTGGAGGGAGCCTAATTTGTTATATTTTCAACAAAAAGAATCTATTTTATTTTACTCATTATAATCCAGATCCTCGAAAATCGCTCTAGAAGTTCGCTATCTGGCTCTTTTTGCAAGATTCTAGAACTCTGGAAAACAATTATTTTTTATAAAAAATGCCTCAAAGACCCACATATAATTTTTTTACCAATTATAATATAGAGAAATGTTTTACATATAGATAATTTTTTATATTGGTAACAAACCCATTTTGTCATATTTTCCAGATTCACCTCCATCTGCATGCAAATCGAGGTCAAACTTGGCAGTTTGGAAACTGAGCAAATTTTGAGCAGATTTGTTGATTTGCTTATAGAGACCCACATGTGCAACCTAGGTGCAATCCAAATCATGGGAAGGTGTTAAAACATCATTTTTGACAATAACCTCCCTCGGTTTTCCCTAGAAGCGTTCCAAAATGTCGAAGCCCCAAATTGGATATTTTCGTACTCTACTTGCACCAACTAGCTTAATTGACCTGTGAGGAATTTTGGCAATGGAAACCTGCAGAAAATTAACTTAGCAAAAAAAATGATTAGTATAACATGGAAAATTCATCCGTAACCATCGAAAAGCTAAGAAAACTAATGATAATGAACCATAGGATGCAAAGTGTGATTTGACGAGAAGTTGAGGAATTATGGTACGAAATGAGTGTAAAAGAATACGAATTTAGGTTATGGATGGCAGTAATATATAGTGGAAAATTGGGAATATTTGAGGCCCAGCAGAGCTTCTAACTATGTCACTTGGAAGGCAAGGATGTCCTTCCTTCTAGATGAATATGGCCTGAAGCCATATATTGATGCATTGGTAGCAGTTCCCTCAGATGCAGATCAGTTGAAGGAGTACAAAAAGGAGATGGTGCGAGCGAAGAGGTTCATCTTATATGGAGTCTGGGATCATATTATTTAACACATACAGGCCAAGGGAATACCAAAAGATATGTGGGAGACTCTCTACACGCTATACTAGGGAACTTCCGAGCAGCAACATATGTACTTAGAGGAGAAGCTGAGATGCATCAGGATGCAGAAGGGAGAAGGCATAGACGCCTTCCTCACTAGAATTTAGGAGGTTCAGGATTAGTTTTAAGCAGCTGGGGCAATGCCTCAACCCACAACGGTAGTGTGATTGACACTAAACAGTGTCTCTAACGAGTGGCAAGTATCCGTCCAAAGTATTTTGGGAAAACATACCTTGGCAAGGTGGGATAGGATGTGGGATGATTTGTAGCTAGAGGAGTTGAGATGAACTCTATTGAAGGGCTCCATCAGTGGTAGTAGTAGCAGATTGAAGCGAGTGAAGGAGGAGGATAATGTGGCCCTCACATTGAAGGGTCCCAATCAAGGGGAGGGGGAGTAGCAAAAGAAGAAGAAGGACTTATCAAAGGTCAAGTGCTTTATATGTGGTGATTTCGTTCACTACAGTACGTAGTGTCCTCTCAGGAAGAAGGAAAAGGAGGAGAAGGAAGACTAGGATAGAGGAAGAATTCTCAATATTTGTTAACATACCTTTAGGAGTGAAGTGGGGAGACTTGGTGATGTAGCCCTAGAGTGTTACAAATGGGTAGGATCATTGAGGATTCCACCTCTTGGATCAATACCTGGCTACGGGAGCTCATAACTTTCAGTAGCAGGATGGATCAGTGAAAGTTGATGCAGATAGATGGTAGAGCGACAATTGTAGAGACTGGTAGCAGTTAGATATTATGGAGCTTAATGCAGAGTTGGTAGCAATGGAGTTGGCACAGTGCAGAGTCAGCAAGAACACACATTCTTCAGTGACAGTGCAGATAATAGCAGTAGTTAGAGACTCGGGTGACAAATGCATCATGTTGATCACAATTTATTCAGGATGCTTCTCAGTCGTAGTTGTTGCAGCAACAGATGAGAGGGAGTTGTGGTGTAGATGTTGTGTTGGCACAACATGGTAGTGTCATTAACAACAGATATGTAGCGTACATTAGATTTGTGAAGCGGTTGGTGGGCAGAATGGCCAGGCATCAACAACGTGACAAGAGATGATGCAGAGACAGGTGCCTCTACAGGTTTAGTAATAGATCACTAGAACACATTACTCGCTAAGAGTGAGCATTATTTTTTGTAGCATCAGATGTGTTTTAGACTTGAAATTTTTTGGAGAGACTAGAATACAGAAGACCTTCAAAACCCAAATATCATTTCTGGAAATTCCACCTATAAATGAGTTAATTAGATTATTCTTCTAGTTTTTAAATATTTCCTAAGTCTAAACTCTAGGAATATGGTTAATTAATCAAAATCAAGTTAGAATGATCTAGAAAATCACACGGATCGACTTCAAGTTAATTCTAGCCATCAATTAATATTTAATCTTGGTCATTGGAGTCCCAACAAAGTATTATAAGAATAAGTCGCTGGGCACTTGGAGAACACACTTGAGTAGATTGTTTTAATACGCAGATCGATTTCGAGAGTAGCGACGATCATTTTCCAGAGGGAGAGCCAATAAGATCGAAGAAGTGAAGAGGGGTAGAGACAGCGAGGTTAGAGGAAGGATTCTAGATCCGGTGAGTCCATTTGCAGAGAGGAAAGTGAGCCATAGTGAGGCTTGTGTAGAGCAGCGTAGTAGCCTCTAGCAATTTTGAATTTTCTCGGAAAAGTCAAGTTTCGGTGGTAGAAGATGCACAAAGGTTCTGGAGGCCAGAAGAGACATTGTCCCAGATAGAAGCAAACCAGATGACTTGAGGAGAAGCCGGTTTGAACTAAGTGCATAAGGAAATACACTAGGGTGATGCAACAACTATGTAAAGCCAATTTTGACAAGTCAATTTGAGCTGAGGTGGGAACTCGAATTTGCCTAAGGAGTGAGGAAATTTCATCACTAGATTTTTCTTGCTAGTATTTCTTTGTAGGATTTCTAGTTTTGGCATCGACTTATACTCACGTTATTTCAATGCTTAATAATAAAACCCTCAGTTGCTACACCAGTTTTCCCAAGTTGGTTTTTTACGGGGAATTTTACCCAAAAATAACTGTGTTATTTTATGTGTGTGCTAGAATTTCTTCCAACATTTATTCTTCAGCAATTTTATTGTGTAGGTTGCAGTGTGAGTTATTCAATATTTGTTGTAAGAAACTAAAAATAAATTGTTAAATAAAAATAAAAATTAGGAGAATAATTTCTAGTTGTTGCAATAAGATTCTGGTTGTGGAATTTTCATGGTTATCAGCTTGGTCCTTAATGGTGATAAATATGCTCTAGACGATATTATCTCATCCATTGTTGTTTGTCTTACAGAATTGAAGAAACAATAGCTACGGTTAAGGTTTTAGTTTGGCATTCTCTATTGTAATATATATTTATATATATATATATATATATGGGCCTCTTCAAAGAAATAGGCTATTACAACACGTTTCCAATTTAGGTTCTAATGTAGTTATTTACACATCATATGGTGTGACCCTATTATACCAGGCCATAAATTTCTATGGTTGAATTTGATATATCTTTGGGACTCTAAGGAATTTCTCATCAATTCTATGTTTTCTTTATTGAAGGTTGGGATGTAAAATCTTTTAAATATTCTGTTTTTTCTTCAATTTATTTTTGTTACCAAATATTTACTTACCATGTGATTTTCTTATACATCCTTACTGGTATTTCTTGGTTAAAGTTTCGAATAAAGACAACCTTTGCATGGTATTTTATTACGGTTTTATACAACAAAAAATATAATTTATAATTTACTGTTAAAGCTGTGTAAAAGTTTTTAGGTTTAAATACAGAATATGGTTTCTCCTCTCAACTAGATGCAAAGTAATATTTTCTATAGTTTTCCCTAACTCCATAACTAAATCCACTGTAAGAAAGGTTGAGGGACTTTTCTTGGGCTATCGAGAATGGTTGGGACCAAGAAATAACCCTCCAACCCCAATTGTCTTTTCTTGCATGAGACCTATATTGATTCTATGAAGAGGGTTTCTCCTCAAATTACTCTATGCCTAGTTTCACCTATCAGGTTCAAATTTATTTTTCTTTATAATGGTCTAGTGCCGGTTCAGATTTTGCCCAAATTTTCTGATTAACATATGGCTTCCAGCTTAGTAGACTTCTATTGTTCCTAAAATAAATTTCCTAACCCGTCCATAGGTTCTGAGGGCATATTTAACGCATAATCCATGCATATCTATTATTACTTTCACACGCACAACAAGGTACTTTAACAAATATTTGTAACACAACAACATTCCACTCATGGATATTCTAGGGTGAGAGTCGAAACATTTTTTTTAGCAACAAAAATTTACTTATTCACTACTCTACTAGTAGTACTCAAACTCTACTTGTACCCTTACAACAATAAATGCAATACACAATATGTTATTTATTTTAAGTCTATCTAAGGCAACATTTACAACACATAATAATATTTCATTTTCATCCTATTAGCAACACTTAAAAGAAATCCCATTACATACTAGTACAATACTTATCTACGTTATCCGAATTGTTGATGCAAGTCATCACAACCACATGGAATAGAGGTTTCCTCCCTACCAACAAGACTAGTCTACAACTGCGTCTCCCTCCTAGCTAACCTCACTAGGAAGGTAGCATTCTAAACCTTTTTCACCGAATTTCTACCTACAACTATTTGGTCCCCACCAGACTTAGTCAAGAAATTTTTTTCTCAAGAATATTCCTCTGGCTAAACAATAGGAAATATATCTCATAATAAAAATCTTGTCAATTTTGGAGTCCTCCTCCTTCAGGTCACCTCAGGTTCATTAACCCTCTTGGCTTTTTCCTTTTTCTTTTTTAACATTTTCCATCGAGGATGGGTTTGGGCAGGTAACCCCCTGATCCATATATGTCCAACTACCTTAACCGATGGTTCTCATTTAATCTTACCTCATCATGTCGTTTCACCCATTGCGTAAACGTTCAATCTTTCGCAATACAATCAAATATTTATATTTAACATTTGACCTTTACATGGTCCACAAGATAATATAATATCTGTAGTTTCAGTAAAAGAAAAAATATTTACAAGTTACAGAGGGATGTGACATCTTTCCCCCCTTGAGTAAAATATTGTCCCTGTGTTTTCTCAATTTCAGAATAGACTTGAGTATACTTCCTTCATAAATTTTTCATCCTCCCAAGTAGTCTCTTTTAAAGTGCTTCCACTACACTTTAACCTGGGTGATAGCTTGCTTATGCAACATTACTTCTCTTCGATCGAGTATATGTAGAGGTTCGACTAGAAACTCTTCGTTTGATTTCACAGTTAACAATCATTATTAGTCTGTGTCATTAACAAATTCTATATTATTTATAAATACACACAATTACAATCCTTACTTGTATTTTTTGCCAATCAATGATATGTCTAGAGTCATATATATACTTTTTCAATAATGAGACATGAGAAATGTTATGAACATGTATGTGGCTAGGCAAGGCTAACTATTATGCCACATGCTCAATCTGGGCTAAAATTTGTAATGGGTGACAGAACCCGGGGGCAAACTTGGCACAACCTCCCCAGTGTAGGGTGCTCTTCTCAGGGTTTGTTCACATATATATGTGACTCCCTACTTGAAACTCCCGATAACTTCGCTTCTTATCATCATACATGTTTTGCCTATCTTGGGCAACTTTCAAATTTCCCCTTACTTTCTTTACTGCCTCTTCCATTTGTTTCAATAAGTCAGGTCCCAACATCAAATTATCTTCCAAACCACTCCAATAAATAGGTGTTATGCAGCTATGCCCATATGATACCTCAAACATGCTCATCTTCAGGGATGTATGATAACTGTTGTTGTAAGAAAATTCCACTAAGTGAATATAGTTAGCCCACTTAGTTGGCTACGACATTACATACATCCTTAGCATATCTTCAATATCAGCCAATTCCCTCTCTCAGTTTGCCCATCTATTTAAGGGTGGTATGTAGTAATAGTACTTGAGTACCTAACCCATCGAATAAATCTTTCTAAATGGAAGAGGTGAATTTCACATCTCTATTTGAAATGACTACTTTTTGTATCCCGCACAACCTGAAATTTTCTTTCATAAATATGTTAGAAATTTGAATTTTTTTGTAGGTAGATTGTACTGGAATGAAATGAGAAGACTTAATCAATTTATCTATCACTACCATCATAGAGTCATCATGTATTTTATTTTTAGGTAGATAAGTAATAAAATCAAGCAAATGGTCTCCTATTTCCACTCGAGAATAGGTAATGGGTGAAGTAACCCGGCTAGATGTTGGTGTTCGGTCTTCACCTATTGACATTCCAAACACATGGAAAAATATACAACCACCTCTCTCTTCATGTCTAGCCAAAAATATTCATTCCTTAAAACATAAATTAATTTATGATATCCAGGATGGGAAACATAAGGGATTTTATGATATTCATCTAGAATCAATTGTTTAATGCTTGTCTGATTAGGAACATACACTCTGTTATGATAACTCAACATATTTTCTCTATTTATCTCATAACCAAGTTGTCATTCACTACTATTTGGGTTTCTGGCTTGCTGCCACAACAACTAATACTGTAGATCCCTCCAAGAAGCATCCTTAATATGTTCCTTGAAAACAATTTTTGCTTCACTAAATGAAATTTCATACAAAAAATCATTTTCCTACTCAAAGCATCTGCTACCCGGTTCTCTTTTCCTTTCAAATGTTTAATTTCAAACTCAAATATGCTCAGAAAATGAATCCAACGTTCTTATTGAGCATTCAAAGTAGGTTATTTAAAATAGTTTGTTAGACTATTGTGATTTATCATCAGTAGGAATCTTTTTCCAAGTAAATAGTATTACCACAATTTTAGAGCATGTATTACTATTGCAAGCTCTAATAATAAGATGATTACTTTTGTTCATGCTCCTTGAACTTCAGAGATTGATATGCCACAACCTGACCTTCCTGCATTAGTACTCCTCCTACACCCTCCTTACAAGCATTTGTACAAACAATAAATTCCTTTTCTGGATCTGTGATTCTTAAAATAGGAGTAGTGGTAAGTAAGTATTTTAGCTGGTCACAACTGTTTTGGCACTCAACCGTCCACTTGAAGGCTCTCCGTTTCTTTTTCATGGAGGTAATGGGTTACGCCACCCTTGAAAATCCTTCAATAAACCGCCTATAATACCCAACCAACCACATAAAGGATCATATATCGACCACAATCTGAGGAACATGCCATTCCATTATAGTCCTTATATTTTCTAGGTCTACAACTATCCCAGCTTTAGCAATATCATTTCCTAAATATTGAATTTTCTCTTTATAAAACTCACACTTACTATATTTTTCATACAGTTGATGCTCCCTCAAATTTTGCAAAAGGAAAATGCAAATGCTTTTTGTGCTCCTTCAAATTCTCGGAATAAACCAATATATCATCAATAAAAATCAACACAAATTTATTCAAATACTTATGGAATATACTAATCACGAGACACATGAACATTGCCGGAGCATTCATTAGTCCAAAAGGTAGGACTACAAATTCATAATGCCCATAGCATGTTCTAAAGGTTGTTTTTTATATATCTTCCACTCTAATTTTAATGTGGTGGTGCCCTGAACATAAGTCAATTTTAGAGAACATTGTAGCCCCTTTCACCTGACCAAATAAGTCATCAATGAGGGGTAAGGGGTACTTATTTTTAACTGTTAATTTATTTCACTGTCTATAATCAATTCACAGTCGCAAATTGCCATCCTTCTTCTTGACAAAAAGTATTGGATCCCCCAAGGTGAGACACTTGGGCGGATGCATTTCCTGTCTAATAATTCTTGTAGTTGCACTTTAAGTTCAGCGAATTATGGGACACTCATGTGATATGGTGTTTTAGATATAGGAGCAACTCTGGGAATTATTTCAATGGTAAAGTCTATGTCTCTTTTAGGAGGTAATCCTGGAATTTCCTCAGAGAAAATATCTGCAAAATATTGCACCACAGGCAAGTTCCCCAAGGTAGCAATCTTCTCTTTTGAATTTGAAAATCTCACTTGCACTGCATAAATTTTACGCACCTTCCTCATACATTTTTCTCGCTATGAAGCCATAATCAACCTTAATTTATGAAGCCATAATCATCCTTAATTTAAGAGGTCTCCTCACTCCCTGCACCTCCTATCTTACACCTTCCTCATTTAAGAAGCTATTGTCTTGTCCTTACAATTTATAAGGGACAAATGATTCTCTAGCCAATCCATACCAATGAGAATGTCATATGACCCTAGGGGTAGTACATTTAAGGTTGCTGTTACTGGAGACCCTACTAGTTTTATCAAGAAGTTTTCCACCTTCAATAACACCCTTCTTTTGGCTCCCATGGCTAACTGAACCAACCATGGGTTCTTAAATTTAACAGTTTGCAAATGACATTTTTCTACTAACTTAGCATTTATATAACTTAAACTAGCCCCTCGATCAATTAATATGGATACAACTTGGTTAAATATTTTACCTTCAAACTCCACCATGGTAGGTTGGTAATTTGCCTGGTGATCATCGAGTGCTACATTAATCCTAGGTAAAGTTCTTGCTACTTCCCCTACAATGGATGCCTCATGAATCCATGCTACTGACTCTATCCTTTTTCAGTAAGGACAATTTTTGACATAATGTGGTCCTCTGTTGGCATTAGGATTAAGGTGTTGTCCTTGATGGAAACTCACTCAGGGGACAGATCATAGTGCAGCAGGTAAATAGAGAGATATACGCAGGTTGACTGTGAAGAAAGTGCGTATATACGCGGGTTATCGGAGAAGAAGGTGCGTACGTGTATACACGCGGGTTCTCAGAAGGAAAGGCGCGTACATGTCGGAAACCATGGTATCGGTTCGTGGTATTGGTCTATGGTATTTGGTCCAAAGTGACGACCCCAAGTATTGGGTTCATGGTATTGATTCTACATGGTTTTGGACCATGGTATTGAGAGAAGCCTAAAACTATATAAGGAGAAGATCATTAGGCCAAGCTGAGAGGAAGTGTATGTGAAAGGGTGTGTAAGTGATGAATGTCTGATGACGTGTGAGATCCAGATGCTGGTTATGGGTTGGTAATGTCTTGCTTGATCTGAACCAAGGTTGCACTCATGTGAAGGATGATGAATGATGGATTGGGATCTCAAGGCTTGGAATGATTATCTTTATATGGTTTGAGTATGGATAGACTAGATCTATTGATGTATGGTTATTTTATGAATGTTATGATATGGGTTTGTTCTGATGTCTGAAATAGCTACAGAGTTATGAGGTAGATTTGCAGATCTGTACGCGGGTTGTCTTTGGTAAAAGTGCGTATACACGCAGGTTGGGTTCGTCCAAGTAGCGTATGCATTATGAGATTTGGTGTTTCAGGTTACTGTTGATTCTAGTGGTTGTTGCAGAGTTGTGGGCTCTGGTTTGTGTTCTGTGACAAGGTTTCAGTATTGGATGATTCAGAGACTGATTGTATTGCAATGGTGATTGTTTTATGGATCCAGTTTGAAAATTGATGAAACATGGTCCCTGGATGATTGTAGGCTAGCACCTACGTACTGGTAAACATATTTGCTAGTAAAAGAGCCAGGGGGTTGTAGCTCCCTTCCAGGAGCAGCTGGAAAACGAGTGAATGTTGTAGCCTTCAGTAGGCCAGCGCCTACGTACTGGTAAATGGAACGGATGGTACAAGAGCTAAGAAGGTTGTAGCCTTCTGTAGGTAGAAGCCTGCGTACTGGTAAAGGACTGCACCAGTACATTGTAAAAGAAGTTTCTTATTAATGGAAGATAGAAACAAATTGCAGTAGGTGGTTTTCACCACTTGGGTTTCCACCTTATATCATGGTGTTCATGTGTGCTCTTTATGTGTGATGATCTATTCTGTTTTACTGCACCTGATTACTATTAATATGGTTAATAATGTTCTGATGCATTTACTGAAAATAAGTTAATTGAATCATAAGATTACTACATGTACGCTGGTTTCATTTAACACAGTCGCGTATATACGTGGATATCATTAACTGAAGTCGCGTATATGAATCTGAGTATGAAAAATGATAAAGTTTTGTTGACGTGATAATACTGATTCACCCCCCCTCTCAGTATTATTTCCAACAATTGGTATTAGAGCAGGTCCTTTGGTATAATCTTGATCGCTTGAAGGAGATCCATAGAACAATGGGAAAGAAAGCACGTCAAAAGAAGAATACAGCTCAAAGGAACAATGACAGCCTGGCGGGGAATGAAAGTAAGTATTCAAACTCTTAACCACCTTAGATTGAAGATGGACAAGCAAATGAAGCATCATATGAAGTCATATATCAACAAGACCTACCTAGCAAAAGGGAGAGTGCTCTCAAAGAAGAAATTATCAGCTTAAAAGTTCAGCTGGAATGTGCCTTCAGAGTTCGTCAAATGCTGCAAGTGCTGAATGAAGAGAAAGAAAATGAGATTCTAAAACTAAGGAAACAAGTGGAAGTAGGAAGAAAGTCTGAAGAAACCTTGAAGAAGCAATGTTTGGAAAAGGAAGAACAACATCAGGTTGATTTAAATATCTTGAAAAGTAAATTAGAAGAAAAGGATAAACTATTGCGATTTCAAGATAGTACTAAGATTTTGGATGATATTCTAAGTAGTCAATGGTCTCCTGCTATCAAAATTGGTCTTGGTTTTCATGAGTCTATTGAAGGTGAATCTTGTTCACAAAGTAAGACAAGGGACTCTAATGCAAAATCTGAAATTCCCAACAAGAGGATGAGAGGTCAATCCCATCAACAACCAAGGAAATAAATTCCTCAAAGAAAAACTTTTGCTCCTAATTATGGAAGTGATAGATGATTATTTCCTCTATTGAATAATGTTGAATTTTATGTATGTCATAACCTTGGACATGTTGCAGCTAGATGTAGAAGGTGAATGGTTCAAGATCATCACACTGAAAGATCATCACGTTCCAAGTACTTTCATGGATATTTCTTTTCTTGCAATATGTTTGGTCATAAGGTTGTTGATTGCTATAGAAGGAATATGAGACATGTAAGATGTTATGCATGTTACAAACTTGGACACATAGCAAAGGAATGCAAGAGAAGATTATGGACACCAAACCAAAAGAAGAAAACATCATCACACTTGAAGATATGGAAGAAAACGGAAGTACAGCCAGAAAGATGTGGCATAGCAGAGTACACAGACATGACAGATTCAGAGGTCTCTAGAAGTGTGGAACATCAGTGTTCCAAATCTCATATGCGGGTTTCATGAAGTCAAGTCGCGTATATACGCGAGTTAGATGCTGCAGAGTCGTCTGATATGGTTCAGTCACAGTTTTGATGATGGCATGGCATTGGTTCAGGGGGAGCATATACTTCAAATAATGCATTGTTGGCATTATGGTTAGAAGTTCTTGGAGATGATGTTTATTAACATATCTTGCTTCACCAAAAGAATGGATTGCAGGTTACAGATTTGGATACTAGATGCTTATAATATAGATCATATGGTATATGATAGCTGCTGAGAACTATCATGGTCCTGTTTAGGTCCTTGGTCTTTGTGAGTCATATGATGTATTTTTGTTACCCCAATATGCATGGGATGGATGATGTAATGAGTCATGTATAAACTTTTGGTATATCCTCATTGGGTTGGATGGATGAGCCAATATTTGTATATCCTCACTTGGTTGAGAGATAGATGTATGTATGAGTCTTTGGTGATAGGAAGGTCATTCATAATAGAGTCATTTTCTTCTTGTAGAACATCTTTTTGCAGATCTTGCCTACAGTCAGGGGGAGCATGGACAAATTGGTACTCCTTGGCATATACAAAGGGGGAGCTTAATCAAAAACTTCAGAATGTACTCAGGGGGAGTATGAACAGCAGAAGGTATATCAAGGAAGATAATATCCTTGTCCGCCCTTTGCCCTTGATGTCAAAGGGGGAGAGTGACTTGGTATAGTGGTTGCCATCAAGTCCAAAGGGGGAGATTTTTGGCATTATGATTCAGATGTTGTCCTTGATGGCAACTCACTCAGAGGAATGACACAGGTGATGGCAACTCACTCAAAGGACAGATCATAGTGCAACAGGTAAATAGAGAGATATACGCAGGTTGACCATGAAGAAAGTGCGTATATACACGGGTTATCTGAGAAGAAGGCGCGTATGCGTATACACACGGGTTCTCAGAAGGAAAGGCGCGTACATTCCGAAAACCATGGTATTGGTCCGTGGGATTGGTCCATGGTATTTCGTCCATAGTATTTGGTCCAAAGTGACGACCCCAAGTATTGGGTTCATGGTATTGATTCTACATGGTTTTGGACCATGGTATTGAGAGAAGCCTAAACCTATATAAGGAGAAGATCATTAGGCCAAGTTGAGAGGAAGTGTATGTGAAAGGGTGTGTAAGTGATCAATGTCTGATGACGTGTGAGATCCAGATGCTGGTTATGGGTTGGTAATGTCTTGCTTGATCTGAACCAAGGTTGCACTCATGTGAAGGATGATGAACGATGGATTGGGATCTCAAGGCTTGGAATGATTATCTTTATATGGTTTTAGTATGGATAGACTAGATCTATTGACGCATGGTTATTGTATGAATGTTATGATCTGGGTTTGTTCTGATGTCTAAAATAGCTGTAGAGTTATGAGGTAGATTTGCAAATCTGTACGCGGGTTGTCTTTGGTAAAAGCGCGTATACACGCAGGTTGGGTTCGTCCAAGTAGCGTATGCATTATGAGATTTGGTGTTTTAGGTTACTGTTCATTCTAGTGGTTCTAGCAGAGTTGTGGGCTCTGGTTTGTGTTCTGTGACAGGGTTTCAGTATTGGGTGATTCAGAGATTGATTGTATTGCAATGGTGATTGTTTTATGGATCCAGTTTGAAAATTGATGAAACATGATCCCTGGATGATTGTAGGGTGGCACCTACGTATTGGTAAAGATATTGGCCAGTACAAGAGCCAGGGGGTTGTAGCTCCCTTCCAGGAGCAGCTGGAAAACGAGTGAAGGTTGGAGCCTTCAATAGGCCAGCGCCTACGTACTGGTAAATGGAATGGCTGGTACAAGAGCTAAGAAGGTTGTAGCCTTCTGCAGGTAGAAGCATGCGTACTGGTAAAGGACTGCACCA
This sequence comes from Pinus taeda, assembly GCA_000404065.3. NCBI lineage: Eukaryota > Viridiplantae > Streptophyta > Pinopsida > Pinales > Pinaceae > Pinus > Pinus taeda. The sequence continues at coordinate 6,017 of APFE031492381.1, read as the reverse complement.
GTACATTGTAAAAGAAGTTTCTTATTAATGGAAGATAGAAACAAATTGCAGCAGGTGGTTTTCACCCACATTGGGTTTCCACCTTATATCATGGTGTTCCTGTGTGCTCTTTATTTGTGATGATCTGTTCTGTTTTACTGCACCTGATTACTGTTAATATGGTTAATAATGTTCTGATGCATTTACTGAAGATAAGTTAACTGCATCATAAGATTACTACATGTGCGCTGGTTGCATTTAACACAGTCGCATATATACGCGGATATCCTTAACTGAAGTCGCGTATATGAATCTGATTATGAAAAATGAAAAAGTTTTATTGACGTGATAATATTGATTCACCCCCCCCCCTCTCAGTATTATTTCCAATATCCTCCACATCCCCAACACTATAATGGGGGTCTGGTTGCTAGTTGCATTTCAGGTTTATTTGCATGTTCGGTAGTTTTCAATTTATTATTCAATTTTTATTTCTGCTAGGTCCTTCATGAATTTTTGTTCGGCTGATTTTTGTAGGATATTTTGAAATTTATCTTCTTCGATCCCTTTACATTCTACGAAGGTTTTTGCCCCTTATTTTTTCCCCTTTTTTTCTACCCTCTCCTTTCTACTTCATTTTCTCGTAGCATATTCAGGGTTTCCAAATAACCACATCCATAGTTTTGGGGTTGTCAAATTCCAACTACTCTTTCATAAATACTAGGAGACTACTGATAAAATGTTGAACTTTGACCTTTTCCTCACGTATGTAAGGAACATACCTACCACATTCCTCTAGGTCTTAGGTTGTTAGTCTATTTCCTTACCTCTGAGGAAGATCAACACTTAACCAAGCAGAATCAATTTTAAGGCATATTCACTACTTCCACATGTCTTTAGGTCTCGAGCCATTAATCTGTTTCCTTACCTCCAAGGAAGAACAACTCTTATGTTTCCTTACCTATGAGGAATACCAACTCTTAGCCAAGCAAAATCAATTTAGGGAATACTCTAAAGCCAAATGAATTTATAATTTCGTATTAATAATTACATTAATTTTTTTTTCTAGGTTCTGTTAGTCTTGAGACCACTGGCACTTCTAACTTGACGCTTGAGAAGGAGCAACAAAGGGGTCTCTACATATTCAAAATCACATCACCCAACATGACCCACACCAACCATATCGTGGCTGAATTGTTTCCCACAAAATTTTGGACCAATGACCATTGTAGAATTTGACATTTTGAAAGTATTTTAACCGGAGGAGGAATTTCCTATCCCTCTTCTTTACCGCAAAACTTCACAATTTGTAAGCATTCTAATCTCAGGAGGAATCACCTGTAACTTATGACAACCCTTAAGATACATATATTTGAGATCTTTGTGTTCTGCGATTTCAAATGGAAATGATTCTAAATGATGACATCCACTAAGATTTGTGATTTGTGATTTTTGAGATCTCTCATTTCACATGGAAATGATTTTAACCCTTTACATCCCTTGATATGTAAAAACTGAAGTCTTGAATGATTTCCAATGCCTAATTGTACATATTCAATTTGAGTATAGTTCAGATTAAGATATTCAAGTTGTTTAAATTGCCACAATGATCTTGGCAATAATTGTAGCCCTGTGTTACTTAAATCAAACACCCTCAGAGAGACAAGGTTAAGCAAAAATGCTTCCGGAATCTCTTTTAATTCAAAATTGAGTGTTATAATTAGTTTGAGCCTCTTACAATCATTGCAAGTCTCGATGTCACGGAAAAGGGCGTAATGTCAGAGCAATGTTGAGCTACCATGAATACATAATTCTCCTCTTTCTCTACCACATAAATTGCCATGTCACATGCAACATCATGAGATCCAAAGGGAAGGCCCCAATAACCGTATCGATCATATTTTCCCAAATGGATTAAGGAATGATTTGCAAGTAACTTTACATAGCTTTGTGCAATATCCATTAAGGCGTCCACATATTTTCTCTTTACTATACCTTTTGCGATCCAGATGTGCGATATAATGTGCACTGAAATGTACCAGTCTTCTGGAACCATCACACAATATGGGGTAAACTATTGTAGCTTCATCTCAATCATTGATACATATCTCGATCATTGCAAGAATGTCATTGGAAAATTTGATTCTGTCAAGCCAGGCAGTAACTTCATAAGGTAAAAATGATTTGTGTATTATTCCATCAGGCAGGTATTCATTATATACATGAGGGAGAGACTGTTTAGTTCATCTCCCAATGACTATTCATATTTATTATTTATCTATTTACATATATTCACCCAATCACAAGGACCAGGTGTCAACATTACCCCCCTTAATTTGAAGGGATGTTGGTGAGTCCAAGCATCATTCTGAATCATTCAAGCTTTTCTCTTCCAAGCGCTTTGATGAAGATGTCTGTAATTTGCTCATTTGTGGAACAATGACAGAGATGGATTGTTTTAGCCTCAACATGATGTCGAATGAGATGGTATTTAGTACTAATGTGCTTCGTTCGATCATGGAACTTTGGGTTCTTGGCAAACTTTATTGTAGAGGTATTGTTAAACATGAGTGGAGTTGATTGTACTTGTTTTACCTGCAAATCTTCAAGAATTTTCCCGAGCCACACAATTTCTTTTGTTGCTTCAGCTGCTACCACATATTCTGCTTCTGTTGTGGAATCTGCAGGAACTGATTGTTTGCATGATCTCCAGGAGACAACTCTTGATCCAAAACTCATAGCAAATCCTGAAGTAGATACCCCAGTTTCTTTGTCTCCATTGAAGTCTGAATAAGAGTATCCAATCAAGCTGAAGTCGTCCACCTCTTTATATTTGATTCCAAAGTCTTGAGTTCTCTTCAAGTACCTTAGAACTATTTTTGCAGCAGAACAATTTCCCTCGCAAGGCTTTTGCATAAATTTGGAGAGGATTCCAACAACAAACAAAATGTCTAGTCTGGTAGTAGTTAGGTAATTGAGACTTCCTACAAGTTGTCTATACTTTGTTGCATCCTCAAATTCTTTTCCTTCAATAGATGTGAGCTTTAAGTTTTGTTCCATTGGATTAGTAAGAGGATTGCACTCTGTCATGCCAAACCTATTCAACAGATCTCCAATGTATTTCTTTTGAGAAAGAAATATGGACTTTCGATGTTGGGTTACTTCAATGCCAAGATAGTAATGAACATAGACCAAATCAGTCATTTCAAAACTTTTCCCCAATTCATTCTTTATGGATGCAATGTAGCTTTCATTGTTCCCTATCATCAAAATATCATCTACATATACCACAAGATATACAATTGTTTTCCCAACTTTTTTGACAAATAAATTTGCATCATCAAGATCATAATGTTTGAAATTGAGTTTCACAAAATGCTCAGTTAGTTTTTCATACCAGGCTTGCGGTGCTTGTTTGAGGCCATACAAGGACTTCACTAGTTTGAATAATTTATGTTCATGTCCTTTCACAACAAATCCTTCAGGCTGGGACATAAAAACATTCTCTTTTAGATCTCCATTTAAGAAAGCAGTTTTTACATCCATTTGGTGGAATTGCCAACTATTGTGAGCTGCTAGTGCAAAGAGTGTTCGAACGGTAGCCCATTTGGCTATGGGGGAAAATGTCTCCTCATAATTGACCCCTTCCTTCTATGCAAAACCTTTTGCCACAAGCCGAGCTTTGTGCTTTTCAAGTGAGCCATCATCTTTATACTTGTTCTTGTAGACCCACTTGTAGCGAATTGGTTTGGTTCCTAATGGAGGATCAACCAGCTTCCGAGTGTCGTTCTTTATGAGGGAATCATTGTCCTTTTGCATTGCTTATTTCCATTCATCATGAGAAGTAGCTTCTTTGAAGGAAGTTGGTTCAAAATTTGTATACAAGTTCAATTCGCAATCATAAGAAACATCCATATCAACAGGTGAATTAGAGTCATCCACATCACCTCGATTTTGCTGGTTTGAATTTCTAGTTTGTGTCTTTCCAATGTTGGGTTGTGTTATATTCTTTCCACATAGTTAACAGGAAAATTTTAGTTTTGGACCCTATGTTAGGTTGGCCAGACCCACCTATGGTTTTGTGCATGTTTTACGCACATGTTCTTTGGACGCGATGGTTTTCGGTCCATGGTTTTGGACGCGATGGTTTTTCGGTCCATGGTATTGGATGCTTTGGCATCTATAAATATGTATTGTAACATTGAAAGGAACATAATGAAAAATCAAGCTGGTAGTCTCGGTTTTGGGATCTAGGGGAAAATCACTGTGCATATGTGTTTTTATGTGTTATGCTCTCGCATTGTTTATTTTCCTGTGATTTAGAATTCGCATGCAGGTAATTTCTGTACAGGGTTAAAACCTACATTTGGTATCAGAGTTGTTTTGGCTTCAAGGGGACGCTTTTTTTGCGGAGGGGTTTTGCTCGGGGCTGTGGTAGACCCTGTTCAGTGGGAGATCTGCGAGATCAATTCTGGTGGTGAAAGAAGATGGCGAGCAGCGGAAAGATAGAGATTGAGAATTTCAATAGTCAGAGTTTTGAGTTGTGGAAACTCAAGATGGAGGATCTGCTGGTGGATAAAGATCAGTGGATCGCGGTAGATCCGGGTACTAAACCGATGGGACTGACCGATGAAGAATGGAAGAAGTTGGATCGGAAGGAAAATAGCACAATACGATTGTGTGTCTCAGATTCAGTATTGTTGAATGTATCAGGGGAAGCTACGACAAAGGCTTTGTGGGACAAGTTAGGGACTTTGTACCAATCTAAGTCGCTGGTGAATAAACTGTTCCTCCGGAAAAAGTTGTATAACCTGAGGATGAAAGATGGAGACTCGGTGATAGAGCATATGAATGAATTTAATACTGTGGTAAGTCAGTTATTATCTGTTGATATTAAAATTTCATATGAAGATAAGTGCATCAGTTTGTTGTG
>APFE031492379.1:8415-44072 GCA_000404065.3 Pinus taeda | reverse complement strand
ATTTTTTATTATTTTTATTTTTATTTTTGGAACCTCGAACTTAGCCTTTGGAAAAATCACCTAGGACCTAGGACTTAGTATTTATGAGAGGATAAAACATTTTCTAACCCTCAAGACACTTTACATCATGACTTTTACACTTTTACATCCCAAAGGGAAAAACCCATTTGACATAGACCCTCATAGACCACCCAGTCTTGCGACACAAATATAATCTAGCAGATCAAGCAATTTGTAATAACCTAACCAAATAATTAGGATTATTTCCAAATTACTTTTACATAGACTCTAAGCACACTAGGATTCCCCTAAGATTCTAATGATAAAATCCATTCTAGCTTTGGGATTAAGCTGAAGGAAAACTCTGCCGATCATAGATCGGTGAGACAAAAAACCTTCTGAAACGTAGATTATCACTAGAAAATTAGGTTTGCCTAGGCAATTTACATACATGACACAGATCTGCTAAGATTATTTACAATTTACACATGCAGACTGGGTATACAACATGACATGATCAAACTGACGATGACAGTCTAATGGCACGGACAGATCGATCAAGCGCTACCCTTTTGCGAAAAAAGGGAGTGTACTGCTATGAGTAGTTGAGACGTAGTGGTCAACATCTGCCTCTATTTGGGGACACGTTGTTGCACTGTAGGAATGTGAGAATCCAGAATCTGCATCCACGCAACACCCAACAAAACATAAGTAGCGTCCATCCAAAAATCATCATATAACATTAAGCACAGGAAAGATATAAGCTCTTCATTTATTAACTAGTCTAACAACATGAAAAAGTAAATCTAATCCTAAAACAGAAATGAAAATGCTGAAAAAACAATGAGTAGGGTTAAAAATACGGAGGATGCCCCATGGCATCAGATGTGTTCAATATAGTGTATACTGAGCATTTGCCTGCTTTCAGGCAAATCTGTTAGCTGCTTGTCGGATGTGCCACGTCCAATTCTGCATACGGTAGGACTTTTCCCTGTCCGAAAATCACCCTGCTCACGGCCGTCTGATGCATCAAATCGTTTTCTCATTTTCTTTTTCTTGCGTTTTTTCTTCGTGGCAGGCTGTATCACTGATGACGTGGAACTTTTTGCTTCAAAGCTCTCAGATGAAGTATGTAAGATATGCATGACACGACTTTCTTCATTCTACATATGCTCTGTCAAGGATGATGGACCAATCTCACAGGTGCCATGAGTTATAACTTGATCTTCAATGACTGGTGGATTAACCGTGTGAGCACCAACCTAGTTATTAATTTCCCTTTTATCCAGGTCACCTTCAATTATCCACTTTTCAATGGAACAAAGGACCTCATAATATGATGGAGCTTTCTGTAACAGATAAGGAGGCTCCTGATCTATTGACGTTCCCTGGTTTCTTTCATCCTCTGACAGCTGTTGAAATTTCTGAGCCTGTATTGCAATGGCATCCATCTGACTAGAGTGTTCAACCATCATAGCACTGATTTCCCTGGCATAGTCTTCTTCCATGGTCAATAATTTATTTTGCATAGAATTAATTTCCCTATCATGATTAGCTTTCATGGTCATCATATTTTCCTCTAAGCTTGATAACTTGCTTTGCATAAAACTAATTTCTGTGTCATGATTAGTCTTCATGGCCTCAATTCCCTTAGCATGCTGATTTTGCATGATCTCCATCTCCCTATTACGTTTTTCCAGGTGGGTGCATAAAGTTCTCACATCATTGGCGTAATTAGTTTGATTGATCTCCATATTTTTTACCAGCTACATTAGTTCTTGTATAATTTACTTCTAATCTTCCTTTTCATTGTCGACACTGATTTTATAATTTGTCCCTGCTTTTCCACTATCATGGATTTGATCTGCAATGGTACAGGTGGATGGCACATTCTGATATGAAGGATTGTCTTGAAATCTTTCATCGACAGCTGGACCTTTTATAAGATCACTTTCATTCTGTTGCACAATTTTAGGGGCACAAGTCGAGCTATCTGAACCACCATATCTATCTTTAAAAGCATTGACAATATCTTGTAAAAAAATGAAAGAATCCTTAGAACAATTGTTAAACCAATTCAAAGCATCACCCTCTAAAGAAAGGACAAAAAGATGCATTTTGACATCTTCATAATTATACTGAGGGGGTCTACAATATATGATCATTATACGAGTAAATCTGCCTAGATGCTTTTTAACAGCCACTGAATCACCACCCGAGAACAAAAGTAATTTAGAAATGGCCACTTCTGGAACATCATGGAGATCATCAGTAAAATGACATGGTTTAAACGAATAATCCATGATGAATAACGAGGGACCAAATGGATGATAGAAAGAGATCTCTACTCAAGAAAATCAAGAGATGAAAGAAGTGAAGTCGCCACTTGAGCAATGAATCTAATTTTAGGATCCAAAAAGCAACCAACAAGCAGATATGAGGGAGGCTTCTTGACTGGGAAAAATAAAAGAAATAAAATGGAGTCGCCACCCAAACAAGAAACGAACTAAAGAGTAGTTGTTGATATGACGATGATGAAAAAGATCCAAATGATGCCAAAAAATGTTGACTCTGCCAGCTCAAATGAGAGATGAGAAAGATGAAAGAATGATGAATGTCGAATAAACCAAGGATAGAAAAAACTCTATCCCCGACAACGGCGCCAAAAAATGTTGTCGCACAGATTATCTGGGCAACACGACAATGCTCAGACCGAGGGCTGTCGCCCTAATCCCCAATCCCTCCATTTAAGTCGTCCCCCAAGGCTAGGGGGGTAGACTCTATGGGATAAAGGAAGACCCACTATCGACCAGTTGGATTGGGAGACACAGCACTTGATTGATTTTACAAATTAATGTACCATTGCCTTATGGAGTTAATGATTAAATGATTATTTATTAAATGTTGCAGAAATATAAACCATATAAAACAATCATTTATCATCAAATAACCCAAGCTAAATGCAAGATATTCAATCAACGCACAATGCCTTAACAATAATCCAACAATTAAATTTCAAGAAAAAATCAAATGCTTTAAATGATCATAAAATTTAAATGCTGACCAGGTACCACTTTCACATAGCTAACTTCAAATAAACATTTAAGTGCATTTAACTATGGAAACATAGCTAACTTCAAATAAACATTTAAGTGCATTTAACTATGGAAAAGTGGAACATAGATACCATTAAAGATGCCAAAAAAAAAAACTTTCAATTTTTTGTTAAGATTTTTCAAAATATTTTTTAATTTTTATTATTTTTCTTATTTATCAAATATCAAAAAAAAAAACAAAATTTAACTAAAGTCTAAAAAAATAAAAAGAAACTTTTTAACCTTTAGATATATTTTAAATTCTAAAACTAAAAATCAGAAATAAGCTAAAATCTATTCTAAACTATATAAAATAAAATCTAAATCTAAAACTTAAAATCTAACTTAATAAAATCAAAGAATTAAAATCTAGCTCAAAAAAAACTAACGTATATACATCATAATGAAAATTTGAAGTCTATCTAAATGAAATCAAAGTAGACAAATAAAAAATAGAAATACCCACGCTAACCTAAGAGCCCAAAAAAATCTAATTTCAAGTATATACTTACAAAATAAACATGAAATCAGATGTTTTATGCTAAAAACCTGACCACGCATATAAAAAAAAAAAAACAAACAAACAAACAAACAACAAAGAAGAACTTACGCATTTGAATTTTTTTTTTGTTTTTTGTTGTTGTAAAATGCAAGTGCAACTACGGTTTGGAGAGCGTATTAGAGCAGCTCGCAAAAGCCACAGAAATAAAGGTCAAAGGAGATCGATGGCTGGAAGGTGAAGATGCAGGTAGAGAGATGGCGACGTCGAGGGTTGCTAGTGGGGATGCAATGGCAAAGGGCAGATCCAGGAAGGAAAGGGCCAGCATACGCAGCGAGGAGAGGCAGTGAGAGCAAAATCGCACGGAGGAGAAAATGGGCGCAGTGTAAGGAGTTTTGAAGGAGAACAACACGGACTAAAGAGCAGAATGCATGGAGGGCAATGCAAGTCGATGTGTAGCTGGACGTAGCTACGTGAAGGAGTGAAGGAATAGGGAGTAAGAGGATGGCAGACTGCAGTATGGAGTTGGATGCCAGTCGAAATGAGGAATGGACTGGACGTGAAAGTTGGAGCTGCGTAGGGATTGCAGCGTGAGGAAGGGGCTGAGCTACCGCAGAAACGAACATTGAAGGCAGAACAAGACGCAGGCAGCGTTGGAGAATGAATTGGCTTGCAGGTTGAAGGTATTGAGGATGAATACACTGGCAAAATGCAGGTTAAGTCAGCAGCGCAGAGAGATGGGACAAATGCGGATTTGGAAAAGCGAGTGATAGGTGAGCAGGGACGCCTGGAATGGCAGAAGAAAAAATGTCTGCGCAAAACGAGCGGAGGGAAAGGGAAATAATGATGCGTGAAGGTGAGGCAGCCTGTGAAGGTGGGATACAGTTGCCTGGAGACTAAGGAAAAAGGCGTAGAAGAGTTTTTGGAGGCTACATGAAGAAAAGTTGCAGGCCGAGGGCAGCACATAGCCCTAAAAAATTTCGAAAAAAAAATTTGCGCAAAAATAAACCCCGAGCAGCAGAACTGTACATCTACAAAAAAAAACTAGTTCTAAGGCAAATATTCTTGCTAGCGTTGATCCTGAGGCCAGATCTTACCCTCTAGGGCTTAGATCTGGCTTCAGATAAAATGTTTTCTTCCAACCTGCAACATGCAAAAAACCAAACACCCAGGAATAAAATGTACAAGGAAGAAACCCTAAACCCTAACAAAAATCAGCTAAATAATTACAGTAATTACAAATTAAAGGCTCTGAATAGCCAAATTTGCCATTATGCCACAGAAATATTTTCATAATTTTAAACTTAATGTGAGGTACTTCAGAAAACCCTTCATACATCTGCAACACAAATTCTAATGATAAGCCCAGGATTAAAACTGGCTGGGCTCTTTTAGAAAACGCAATCTGGGAGTTAGTTGGTTCAGCGTGAGAACTTCCCCTAACGCCCGTAAACTCAAAACTAAAGATATCCTGCACAGCTTAAATCAACCATTAACATAGAGGGAGAAAACAACAGAGAAATTCAAATCAAATGGAAATACCTGCCATTATATTTCAAAAATTAAACTATCATTCAAACCCCAAAGATCAGACAAGATACCTGTGCCTAAATCAATCTTCATCAAGCTACTATCAATGGCTGAAAATAAAATTATGCAGAAAAATAAAACATCTTACAGCGTTTCCAGAAGAGTAACACCAACAAGATTTTCAACCCCAAAGTTTTTCTTTATTGCACAAAAATGACCACAAGAGAGCTTTCTTTAGCACCAGACTCTAAGATCCAATCTAATCTCAAATGACCCCTGACACCCTATTTAAAGGAAAATTTCCCAACAGCTAGTTCGAGTGATCCATGTCAAAATGATCTCGACTTTCGATGAGGATCAAAATCCCTTTTAATCTCATGCGTTGAATTTTTAAATATTGAAAAATTAAAATCTTGCATTTATTTTCTCAAAATTTTGTCTTATTATTATTTTATTATTTTATTTAATTTTTCAAAAAAATATATATATATTAATTTAATTTTTATTTAATTTTTTTTTTTAGTTATTATATTTTTTTATATTTTATATCTTTTATTTTTTATTTTTTAATCATTTTTTAATTTTTTAATTTTTTAATTTTTTATTATTTTTATTTTAATTTTTGGAACCTCGAACTTAGCCTTCGGAAAAATCACCTAGGACCTAGGACTTAGGACTTATGAGGGGATAAAACATTTTCTAACCCTCAAGACACTTTACATCATGACTTTTACACTTTTACATCCCAAGGGGGAAAATCCATTTGACATAGACCCTCATAAACCATCCAGTCTTGCAACACAAATATAATCTAGCAGATCAAGCAATTTGTAATAACCTAACCAAATAATTAGGATTATTTCCAAATTACTTTTACATAGACTCTAAGCACACTAGGATTCCCCTAAGATTCTAATGACAAAATCCATTCCGGCTTTGGGATTAAGCTGAAGGAAAACTCTACCGATCATGGATCGGTGAGACAAAAAACTTCTGGAACGTAGATTATCACTAGAAAATTAGGTTTGCCTAGGCAATTTACATACATGACACAGATCTGCTAAAACTATTTACAATTTATACATGCAGACTGGGTATACAACATGACATGATCGAGTTGACGATGACAGTCGAATGGCACGGACAGATCGATCAAGCGCTACCCTTTTGCGAAAAAAGGGAGTGTACTGCTATGGGTAGTTAACACGTAGTGGTCAACAAGGTACAAATTGAATAATTGCATGCTGAATTCTTGCGCGTCAGCTTGTGTCATGACCAAGAGGGTCATGGAACAACTTAATTTAAGAGTTTCTAGGCCTTACTACAATATATGTGCCATGGATTCTAAGAAGATTGAAGTCCACGGTTTGATCAAGGATTTACAGGTTCATTTATCAGTTTAACCTGACATTATGATTGTTATGGACATTGTCGTTGTTGATGTGCTTGATGCTTGGGGTATGATTTTATCAGGAAAATGGGCCTCTGATCTATGAGGGAGTATTCAAATGAATTGGTCATATGCTGTGATTCCTTCTCTTAGAGGTGATGGTTTTGTGAGACTTAATAGAGAGCCTGAGAAAAGATTCCATGTTGAAGATCGTAAGAGACCTCATAATGAGATAATTAAAGAACAATCTGACATTGGGAATTATGCTATCATATCTAATTCCATAGTTATTCCCGATGATAAGGTTGATAAAAAGATTGGGGATCTCAAGGATAAAGTTTGGTACATGTATTTTGATGGGGTGTTGTCTAGGCATGGTAAAGGTGTAGGAATAGTGTTAAAATCTCCCCTTGGTCATATTTTCAACTTTGCCTATCGGTTTGAATTTGAAGCAACCAACAACGTTGCTGAATATGAAGCTTTGTTGTTGTGTCTTGACTTGGCAAAGGCTTTAAGAGTTAAGTTGCTTAGCATCAAGGGGGATTCTGACTTAATTATCATGCAAATTAAAAATAAATTTACATGTAAAAATCAAAAGTTAAAGAATTATCGAAATGTTGTATGGGATACTATGAAATACTTTGATGCCCTTGACTCTGAGGCTATCCCAAGAGAGCAGATGAGCTTGTTTTTTTTTTGCTGCGTAAAGACTAAACTATTATATTAAAAAAGGAAAAAAATATTTACAAGAGGTATACACCTCTGAGAGCGAGTGTTCAGCGCTCTGTCATAGCTTTCCTCATCAATCTGGAATTTCTGCTTGCAAAAGCTAGAGTATACAAAAAGACCAAAAGAAATGGTTTGAACTGTAACCTGGACCAGCATGGACATACATAACCCGACAGAGACAGACAAAACAGCTAAAAAAAAACCCAGACCCCGAGATCTATTACATGAAACAGAGTGTCAAGGCAGCATTTCATCAGAGGCTGCACTCCACCAAACCTAGACATAGCAAAAAGAAAAAAAGACGTCGCTCGCCTGAGGGCAGGCTTACCCCTGATTCTTCTGTAGTCATTTGTTCTGGTTTTTCCTCGCCTCAGCTTCGCGTTCCATCGCCTTCTTCTTCCGATCTTCTGCTGCACGAACCGGGTCTGGCTCCCATGTCACTTCCACTCCTTCCGGAACATCGTCGATGCAGTCGAAACCAGGTGGCAATTTGAGGTACAGGGCATAATCAAAAGAGTCTTCCATTTCCTCATTCTTCAAACCGCTCTGAGGGGAGGGGGGCCTGTTGTGATGGGTTTCCATTTGAGCCTCAAGAGTACCCTCAACAGTATCCATGGGTTCTTTCCCTTTGAGGCTGCTGAGTTCTTTTAAGGCTTCCTCCTACTCTGCTGAGTAGCCCAAGGTGCTATCCTCCTCAATTCTGCTCTGTAATTCTGGGTTGTAGGAGCTGTCCTTTAACTTGGATGAGTTATCTGAGGTGGTGGGCGTCTTCTCTCCCATATCAGTTTTACGACTCTCTTCCTCCTCATCCTCCTCAGCAAAGATAACAGTGATCATGGCTTTAACCACTGGCTTATTCTTCTGGCGGCGGTAGTAAAGTGTCGCTGTCTGCACTGTGTTGCTTAAATCTGAGTCTGAGTGCGTCGAGTCGCCTGAGGGAGGCGAAGCACAAGCCAAAGGTGAAATGCGCTTCGGACTTGACTGTCCGCTGTTTCTAGTGTCACTCTTCTGCCCGGAATGACCACCCCTGCGAGGCACCCTATGTCCAGTGCGAGGAGCCATTATGAGCTTAAGAAACTAAGCAACACTCTGAGGGCGGAGCGTACCAAGTCTACACCTGCTTCTGTTGCTACAAATGTCTCAGGAGAGATTACCCTGAAGATTCTTCAGCCCAATTGCAACCTTCACATTCGCCTGAGCCGAGTTAGAAATCCCCGTGAAGATTGGACAAGGGAAGGCCTCGAGGGTGGGTATACTGCCCTCAGAACCTCCCGCCTCCACGCTAACCTGAACTTCTAAATTATCAAAGCCAGTGCCGAACTGCATATACAGGCGGAGGAATGTTTGCGCCATATTAAAAAATCTATCAGCTGAACCTTGGAAAGGCCCCTGCATTGAAGAGCCTTTAATGCTCATGAATGCCTTGGAAGCAGATGCCAGCCCGATGCCCATGGTGACCATCTGTCGATAGCGTGGTAGCATGTGGTCGGAGCGTGGGTAGAGTTTACACTTAAATGCAAGCATTAACACCCGCATCCGGGTAGCAGATGAGCTTGTTGTAGCTGCTTCTACTTTGTTGTTATTTGATGGGCTGATTAAGGATAAGATAAAAATGGAAGTTATATTTAGGCCTTCTATTCCAGATAACTCAGAGCATTAGCAAGTTTTTGATGACGAGAAACAAGTGATTCGTTTTCTTGATAATTTGGATGAGTTTGAAAATTTTCTGATAGATTCTAAGGAGGATGGATCTGATGATCATGAAGATATCATAAATCCTACTCCTAGGAATGTGGTTTCTTTAGAACAGCATTTTGATCAGCACGATGCCACAAAGATGAAAGAGGAAAATAAAATGGATCCAAGCGAATACATCGAGGTAAACATTGGTAACCAATTTACTTCATGAATATCGAGATGTTTTAGCATTTTCTTATGATGAATAAAAAGGTTACAGGGAAGATGTCATGGAACACACTATCCCTTTGAAAGATGAAAATGCTAAACCTTTTCGTCAAAAGCTTAGGCAGATAATCCTAAGTTAGCCCCTTTGGTTCAAAAGGAGCTTTCAAAGATGCTTGCAGCAGGAATTATTGCTCAAACGAGGCATTCAACATAGTGTTCCAACCTGGTGATTGTTAGGAAAAGGAATGTACAATAAGACTTTGTGTCGATTTTCGAAACCTTAATCTAGCATGTAAGAAAGATAATTACCCTTTGCCAAACATGGAGACTATGTTGCAAAGAGTAACTGGTTCTGGAATGATGTCATTGCTAGATGGTTTTTCTGGATATAATCAGGCATGGGTTAAGGAGGAAGATCGTCACAAAACTACATTCACCACACCATGGGGTACTTTCGAATATATTAGAATGTCGTTTGGGTTGATCAATGTCGGGGCTACGTTTCAGAGGGCTATGGATTATGCCTTCAAGGGTTTAATTGGGAAGTTTATCGAAATTTATTAGGATGATCTTACTATTTTTTCTAAGGATGGTATTAGTCATATAAGTCATCTTAGGCAAGTTTTTGATAAATGTAGAGAATATGGGATTTCTTTAAAATCTAGCTAAGTCTGTTTTTGGAGTAACTAAAGGGAAATTACTTGGTCACATCATTTCTAAAGATGGAATCAAGATTGATCCTGAAAGAGTTGAGGCAATCCAAAAGATTCATCTTCCCCATAATCTTAAGTCCCTTCAGTCTTTTCTTGGAAAAACAAATTTTCTTCGAAGATTTATTCCAAATTACACGGAAGTAGCTAAGACTATTCAAAGTCTACTTAAAAAAGATGCAAAATTTGTTTGGCAAGAAGATGGCAAAAAGGCTTTTCAAGAAATCAAAGGTGTTATTGCAAAAGCCCCTGTTTTAGTTAGTCCTGATTACTCTAAAGATTTCATGATTTTCTCTTTTGCTTCTAAAGATACCATTGTCGGTGTCTTATTGCAGAAAAATAAGGATGGTCACGAGTAGCCTATTGCTTGCATGAGTAGAGCGCTTCAAAATTCTGAATTAAAATACAATACCATGGAAAAGCAAACCTATGCCTTAGTCAAATCATTGCTTTTGTCCCACATTCTGTATTAACTCAAATGAATTGCTTAGGGACTCGTGCTAGGTGGGTTACCAAAATACAAAAATATGATTTAGAGATGAGGCCCACCAAGTTAGTCAAAGGCCAAGGCTTGGCTGAAATGATGACCAAAGTAATGAGAAAGCTCTTGGTTTGATTTGTCTTAACGGTTCATTTTCACTTGAGCTGCAAAGATTAGGAGAGCATGAGTGGTACAAGGACATTATTTATTACTTGGTAAATCTTACATGTCCTAAACATTTAGTCGCTCATAAGAGAATGGCTCTTAGATTAAAAGCCACTAACTCTTGCCTCATAAAGGATGGCCTTGGATGGAGAAATCCTGAGGGCATAGTACTTAGGTGTGTTGATGAAATTGAGTCCAAGAAGTTATTTTCTGAGTTTCATTCGGGGTTTTGTGGTGGTCATTATGTTGCTAGAACTACTGCCCACAAAATTTTGAGAGTTGGTTATTATTGGCCTTCGATTTTTTTGATGTGAATAGGTTTGTTAGAAGTTGTCAAGCCTGCCAATTGTTCACTGGGAAACAGAAGCTTGCTGCCCTGCCCTTACAACCTGCTGTTGTCGAGGCAACTTTTCAGCATTGGGGTCTAGACTTCATCGGGAAGTTTCATGAAAATTCTATCAATGGCTACTCATGGATTTTGACTGCTACCAATTATTTCACTAAATGGGTTGAAGCCATCCCTGCTAAGAATGCCATTGAAAAGGTCATTATGGATTTCATTGAAAATAATATCATTACCAGATTTGGTGTCCCTGCTAAGATCACTATCGATAATGCTAAGACTTTTAGTTCTTCAGAATTTTCATCTTTTTGTTTCAAGTATGGCATTGTCTTATCTCATTCATCAAATTACTATCCTCAGGGTAATGGACTTGTTGAATCAAGTAATAAAAATCTCATAACCATAATCAAGAAGATAGTAGGAGATAATAAGTGATCTTGGGATAGCAAAATCAAGTATGCTTTATGGGCAGATAGGATTACTAAAAAGAAAGCCATTGGTAAATGTCCCTTTGAATTAGTTTATGGCTTGGATGTAACCTTACCTGTGCCCCTGAAATAGCCAGCTTACCAACTCCTTCAGCATTTTTCCACTAATAAAGATATTGTTCAAAATAGAATTGATCAGGTTGTGGAGTTGGATGAAACTCGTAGGACAACTTTTGATAATATATGTAAAAGTCAATCTAACATTAAGAAAAGCTTTGATAAATCATCTCGACCTAGATCTTTGCAAGTTGGAGATATCGTTCTCCTTTGGGATCGAAAAAATGAAAAACCAAGAAAACATAAGAAGTTTGACATTTTGTGGCTGGGACCATACATTATCCGAGACATTGCTGGGCCAAATTCATTCCACTTGAGCAGATTGGATGGCAAACCACTTGATTTACCTGTGAATGCCCAAATGCTCAAGCTATTCTTCAAAGATAACATCTGATGCCATGGGGCATTCTCTGTATTATATTTCCAACCCTACACCTTGTCATTTCAGCATTTCATTTATGTTTTAGGATTAGATTTATTTTTCATGTTACTAGATAGTTAATGCATGAAGAGCTTATATTTTTGTTGTGCTTAATGTTATATGATGATTTTTGGATGGACACTACTTATGTTTTGTGTGTGTTGCGTGGATGCAGATTCTGGATTCTCACATTCCTACAGTGCAACAACGTGTCCCCAAGTAGAGCCAGTGGTTTACCACTACGTGTCAACGACCCATAGCAATACACGCCCTTTTTCGCAAAAGGGATAGTGCCTGATCGATGTGTCCATGTCATCCAGCTATCATCATCAGCTTGATTATCATATTATAATGTAAACCCATTCTACATATATGTGATGTAAATTATCTCAGCAAATCTGTGTCATGTATGTAATTGCATAGGTAAACCTATTTTTCTGGTAACGATCTACATTCTGAGAGGATTTTTGTCTCACTGATCCATTCTCAGATGGTTGGCAGAATTTTCCTTCAGCGTTACCCAAAAGTCGGAATGAATTTTGTCACCAGGATCTTAGGCGAGTCCTAGTGTTATAGATCAAGTTTGTGTAAAAGTGATTTGGGAATAATCCTAACTATTTGGTTAAGTTGTTTTATTGCAAGTTGCTTAGTCTGCTGGATTATATTTGTGTTGCAGAAATGGGTAGTCTATGAGGGTCTTTTTCAAATGGGTTTTCCCCCTTGAGATGTAAAAAATGTAAAAAATCATGATATAAAGTGTCTTGAGGGTTAGAAAAATAATTTATTCCCTCATAGTTCCTAGGTCCTAGGTAAATTTAAATTTTCCAGAGATAAAATTCATGGTTCCTTTAAAAAATTAAATCTTAACAGCTCTAGGGACTAAGGCTAATTGATTATTTTGCTAAGTTTTATGCCTTGGGTCCCTGGGGTTAAGTCAAAGTCAAAATTTTGAGGAAATTAATGCAAAATTTTAATTTTTAAATTTATTAAAATGCATTTAATCGAAAAATTCGAAATTTCCTCAATATTTAAAATTTCGACGGATGAGATTAAAAGAAATTTTGGTCCTCATCAACGATCGAGATCACTTTGACAAGGATCACTCGAACTAGCCGTTGGGAGATTTATCTTTAAATAGAAGGTCAATTGTCAGTTGAGATCATTCGATCTTTGAGTCGTGTGCTAAGTGAAAGCTCTCTTGTAATCTTTTTTCATGAGCAATAAAGAAAGACTTTGGGGTTAATTTCTGCAGGTGTTACTCCTCGTGGAAATGTTGTAAGATGTGTTATTTTCATGCATAGATTTCCTTTTAGCCATTGATGATAGCTTTATGAAGAGTGATTTAAGCACAGGTATCTTGCTTGATCACTAGGGTTTGAATGGTAATTTAAGTTCTGAATATAATGGTAGGTATCTTTATTAAATCTAAATTTTATTATCGTTTTCTCGCTCTACGTTAATGGTTGAATTGATTGTGCAGGGAATTCTTTTTTTTTTTAGATCATCGGGCATTCGAGGAAGTTTTCAGTTGGACCAGCCAACTCCTGATTAATATTTTCTAGAGAGCCCAACTTGATTGAATCCCGGGCTTATCATAAGAAGTTTCATCGTTGATGCATGAAGGGTTTTGGACGAAGCACCTCTGTTTAAATTTAAAATTTCAAAAATTTTCTATGCGAAATTGATAAATCTGGCTTTTAAAAGCCTCATATTATCAGATCTGGGAGCAGAATTGGACCCACACTCACTAGATCTGGTAGATCTGCTACTCCTGTGCATAGATATGTAATTTTTATTTTTTTTTTATTTTTTGACTTAGGGTTTCTGGGGTGTCATTTTTTTGGTATATTGAGATTCTGGGTGCTTGTGTTTTCAGCAATAGGTTGCAAATTTGAAGGTGAAGTTTGCTTTTGAAGCCAGATCTAGGCCCTGGAGGGTAAGATCTGGCCTCAGAACCATCTCTCGCAGGGGCATTATTTGTTGTAGTCTAAGGGTTTAATTTTTTTTTAAATCTGAAAAAATTCTAATAAGGGGAAATTTTTGGATCTGGAAAGAAAATTTCAAGCAAGGTTTTTTTTGGGAAATTTCTTTTTTTTTTTTTTGCCTAGGTTTTGTTTTGCAAAAGAAATTTGGAATATTTTTAAGAAGCCACCGCTGCAGATCCGGATCCATCCCTTGGGACGATGAGCGGTTAGCCCAATTGAGGAGGGTGACAGACCAAACCCATCCTCACCTTTACAACAGAGACGTTAGAGGTGAGCAGGCCATGGGGGTGCAACCATCTACATCATGTGGGGAAAGTCAACTAGATGAGGCCACCAAATCTCCTGAAAAGGAGCAGGCAGGACAGAGACAGTTAGAGGGTGAGACCAGGGGGCGCTTTTGCTGGTGGAGACTTGGTTTTAGATATCATGAGCCTAAGGAGGAGGTTGAGCATGATGCTGAGAACCCACAGGATGGTGAGGAGCACATCGATATACCTGGAGTGGCACATGAGACTCCTTTATTAGAGACCTCTTTGATAGCCCCAGTTGACACCTTGGTGGAGAAGATAGAGCCCACACACATCAAGCCATCTGTTGAGGAGGAGCCACCCACAGACGAGATGCCAACAATTGTTGAGGTATCTGGAGTTGTGACCGAGTTTACAAGCGATAGATGCCCATGACAATTCCACCAGTTTCAGGCCAACCTTCTAGCATTAAAAAGGAAGGTCACATTAGTGTGTGAGACTATATTGCAGTAGAACAAGGAGCTGGACGGGCATGAGAGCGGTTTGTGCCGAGTCCACAGGCAAATTGACTCACGTTGGGGGGCAGTTAGATTCCCTACTGGTGCAGCTAGAGAGCACATTGGAGCGTGAGAGCAGCCCTCTTCAGGCATACATAGATGGGGCTGGCAGTATTGTTAGGTTACCTTGGCCCATTGGACTAAGAGAGACAGAGCTCCATAATCAGATTTTATGTATTGACCAAGATAGTGAAATGAGACGCCCTGAGTTGCACAGGGTGCAACACCCGGATGCTGGGGTTGTTCTATGTGCGGGAGTTCGTGAATTCAATCCCTCTCTTGGGGTTGGGTGGCGACAAATTCTGAGTTGGTACCTGGTGGAGTGGGCTATGGAGATGGTAGTGGACCCAGGTGGAGCTCAGCAAGAGTTTCCAGGCACTAGGGATGTTGGAAGCCCAGACTGGCATTGGGATCTGGGAGGGACCACCTAGCATTTCCCAGGTATACCATTTGACGATGACCTAGAAGGTATAGTTGACTTAGCAGTCGAGTGTGCACCTCCACTAGGAGGGTTTCGGTCAACACCAGTGGCCAACCAGTTTATGGACAAGCTTCTTGGGTCGACTTGGTACGACATTTGTACACAGGATAACGGGGTGATCAGCACACTCTGACAGGGGTTTTTCGCAGGAGGTGGCATTGGCAAGCCACCATATGGCGCCTTGTATGGAGTTGGGGATTCTTCACTTTTGTGTGGGGCACAAAGGATGAAAAGGAGCAGCGCGGGGGTAGCATCACAGTTGACACATGGAGATTCACTTCTCGGATCCCTCAAGGAGGATTTGGAGTGAAGATCCATTCACTAGAGGGTATCATGATGCGATGATGGAGGTGATGATACCGGTCGGGTGTGGGCCAACGTATAAAGACACAGCTTGAAGCCATCTCATTCGGGGATGGGTAGGTGTTCATTTGGGGTAGCATCGGATGTGTTCTAGCCACGAAAATTGGTGGAGAGACTAAAGCACATGAGATCTCCAATACCCAAAAATGGTTTGGGCAGCATCTAACGAGTTTGGGAGATATGAAAATAATTAATATTTTTAATGGAGTCCCTAAGTTTAAACTTAGGGAAAATAAAATATTAATATGTATTAATATAAAACTGAGTTAGAATGGTCCAAAAGTCATGGATCAAGCCAGATCTAATCTTAGTCGTTGATTAGGAACTTAATCTTGGTCGTTGAATTGTCAACAAGAAAAGTATAAGAGGAGGCTTGAGCATCACTTGGAGAACACGCCAAGTTGATCAAGAATTCAGTTTTCTGGGGCAGGCCTTGCTAAGGAAATCAAAAGGAGTGATCAGAATTGTAGCTGAGGGGCAGTGAATACAGAAGTAGAGAGGCAGAGAGGGTATCAAGAGCATCAACGCAGAAGTTGAGAGAGGGTTGACGTAAAGCCAGCCAGAGGCCACGCAGAGGCAGCCAAGAGTTGTTCAGAGCTTGAGGAAGGCCAATGTGGGAGACACGGAGGCTCCAGAGGCTGACGCAGAGCCCAGAGAGGCTAATGTTGGGCCTGTTGACCCTGCCGCCCGCACCTACCTACCAGTTAGCGAGAAAAGCCTTCAACCCCACAAGGTGTGGTTGGTGGCAGGGAACTCAGAGAAGGGGCTGTCACACTGATCCCAACTCTCTCCGTTTTAGCTATCTCCTAGGTTAGCTAAGGGGGGTGGTCCCTAAATGGAAAGTTAAGCTAAAAGCTAAGATGTAAATTTCTAGGAGAATTATTAGAGTTAAATAAGATTGTTAATCTGAGATCTATAAGCGAAACATAATATAAGCAATAGCCATTAACCATACGATAAGCATGAAACACATAAATGACCACTGCCTTAAAAACGTTGCTCTTTCAGAAATGAAAAGATCTTTATTTGTATTTCTTTTTATGCTCAGAATGAAAACAAATGCTTTTAAATGAAAGGAGAAAATTTGTTTTAACTTTTCAACATAGAAACTAAGCTAAGAGCTCAAGAAACTCCCTCTTAAATAAATTTTTTGGTGTCTAATGAGCTTGCTGGCTTGAACAGCATATGGGACCCTTGATATCCTTGGAGGTGACTATTCCCGCCGAAGAAGTCCTCGCCCTCCAACAGAGCTGGCAACCTGTCCCTTGAAAACACAGAAAACACTTGCAAACGAGTTGTTAGTGCAAAAAAAGACTTTGGCATATAGAGACCAAGTTGAGCTTGTCATTCAACCGAGAATGGACAAGCTGCAACAAGTGTACAAAATATACCAAGCCCAGAAGAGATTTGAGATAGCTGCAAATCTCTCCTCCCTAGACAATAGTGCCTTCAGGCAAAATGAAAAACAACTAGATAGCAAATGAAAATCACATGAATATTAAACGACACAGGTATACCTCATGTACCAAGGCATGCACCACAAGAGAAGTTGTTAACCCCAAAGACTTTTATTTATTAATGTGAATGCTGAATACAAAATTCGGCAGAGTCTCCGCCAGCCCAATAGCTCGTTCTATCATTGTACAATAAGAGCCCAAGGCTCATATAAATAGGAAAATGGGAGACAATCCCAAGGCAAATTCCAATGACAAATGGCAATCAGGTGAAGATCCCAATGAAGAAATGAAATGACAAGTGGCTTGATGACAATCCCAATGCTAAGAGACCATGACAAGTGGCTGAGTTGACTGTTTAATTGCTAAAGCTAACTGCCCTTGAACTGCTGTTGATGAACATGCGTTAAATGTATTGGCTGCCTTTAAACTCTGCGTGTGGGCTGCCAACAATTGCATAACTGCTGTTCACATAAACTACTGATATATCCACGTTAACTGCTGGCTTAGACAGCTATATGAACTGCTGTAAACTGCTGTAATATTTTGCTGAGTATTTATACGGCCTACGTTAACATTACGTGATGCTGGAATGCTGCCCACGTCTGCCGTTTGACTGCTGTTAAACTGCTGATTTACTGTTGTCTAACTGCTGATTTACTACTGTCTATTGGCTGTGTATGCCCACGTTAAATGCATTGTGGGCCAGCGTGTATTGCTGCCCACGTAGTCATGCTCTCCACGTAGACATGCTGTTCACGTTGACTGTGTAAACTGCTGCCCACGTTAACTGCTGGGACAGCGTACATATTGTTGTATATAGATGCCAAACAAACCTGTATATGAGCTGAACTGAGCTGCGTTAACTACCTTTTTGACTTGCTGACCTGCCCTTTGACTTGGAATTTTAATTGGCATGCGTACGGATTATCTGCGTATTTCAATGGTGGGCTTTGCTGTACGATTTGGCATGCGTATATTTTTTGGTGTGCATGGAATGGAGGGGGACAAGAACTGTCCCATGTGGCAGTTTTGTCCCCCATTATCTCCCTTTACTTTGACCATATCTCTAATCAAATCGAAAACTGATTTTGATTTCCGAGTGTGCCATTCGTGAGCTTCTTTTGTTGACTGTTGACTTGAGCTCCAATGTGGCTGCCATGTCACACTTTTTGTCCCCCACTAATTTTTGTTAAAGTTTCAACTTTATAATATTTTCTCAAAAAATTAAATCAAAGTTATATTTTGAAATTCCATTTGCCTCATGACTTCAACTTTGACTTTGACTTTGACTTTGACTTTGACTTTGACTTTCTGAAACTTTATGAGGTGAGGTGGGCCCCACATTGCTCGCCACATCAACCTTGATCCCCTGCTTGACTTCCATGTCAAAATTTGACTTATTTTGACTTTGGAAATTTTTTTAAATTTTTCCAATTATTCATTTTTTTGAATTTTTTCTTCATTTTTGCCACTGTCACTTGAAAAATCGCCTTTTGAGGGACTCTGAGTCATTTTTTGACCCCAAAAGTAGGCTCTAGGAGAATGTTGGGCCTCTGAGGATGAATTTCGACTGGTCATACGCCCCAGACATCTCCTAAGGCCACTTATTTATGCCTTTACATAAAAAATAATTAAAAAATCCCGTTTTGCGGGAATTTTTTAACTATTAAAAAATCCTACTTAGACCTAGCCAAATTCCACGAAACTTTTCGTGTGATCTAGTATGGTAATATACATCGACCCTAGACACTAAGATGCGTCAGGGGCTCAATCTTCAAACCGTCACCTCAGCTTTGGGGTGTGCACGAGTGAAAAAATCCAGAGAATTATCCGCCTCTGAAAAAGAAGGGAAAAGAAGGGATAATTAACCGGATAAAAAAAACACTCCAAGGTGTATTCGTTTGCTGATCGAGTCCCACATCCTAGGCCTGTTACAAATTCAAGAAACATCATACTAGCATCACTTATTACAATTCCCCGCAAGGTGTGGAATCTGGGTACAAAGAAGAAAGATGAGTTGAGAAGATAGAAAGAGAGTTTAAAAACTCTGTTGACTGATGACATCAGATGGTACAAGTGCCCTCTGGATCATCCTTGGGCATGGAGTCGTCACATAATCATCAGGTGCTACTCCAGTAGTCAACAGGGCCAAAGAGGTTGACACTGGACAGATGCTAAGCCAGAGAGGCTGACGCAGACCCTAGAGGTTGATGCTAGGAAATTTCGTGGGGCAAATTGGGGCTGATATCTGTCTCCGACAGAGAGGTACTACTGTCGAGCGCATTCTCTGTTGGGTGAGCCATTTTTGGCATCCATATTGTATTATGAAACTGCATAATAATAAAACCCTCAGAAAGTTGCACCGGTTTTCCCGCATTGGGTTTTTCTGAGGACAATAGTCCAAAAATAACGGTGTCACTTGTGTGCTTGTTTTTCCTTCAATTGATGATTTGTATGTGTTGAGACTACACTTGTATTTATTTTCAGTATTTACATGGTAAATAACTTGCTAATTAACAAAACAAGTAGGGAGAAATAATTCAAAAAGTACAGGAAGGATTTCTAACAGTTAGACTTAAAAATAAATTCCAACATGGTATCAGAGCGTGGTTGCAGATCACAAGAGAACTGAGGGCATCAGCAGAGCAGAGCAACAACAGCAGTAACAGCTGTCCTAAGTGACAAAAGCTCTTCCTAGCGGACAAGCAGCAAGGGGTGATGCAGTGCTTGCATCATCAAGTTTGAGCTGGGAGGAGGAACAACGCAGTGTGGCAGAAGGGAGTAGACCTAACCTACGCAGTGCCCGGTCATCTTTCTCAGTCAAGAAGGATTGACGCCCGTGGCCAGGAGGTGCGGATTTTGCTGGTGCCGGGATTGCGGAGAGCCTAGAAGCTCTAACCTTCAGTTTGTTGAGGCATAGGAGGTTGTAGGTAAGTTGCGGAGTGAAGCTAGTGGGGAACTGTGGTCCAAACAGTACCTAACAGGGCAAGACCAAGGAGGAGGGAGTTATTGTCGAGGATTTCTAGCCAAGAAATCCAGATCAGTGGTGCAGCTGCACTAACGATCGAAGTGGGGGCATATCGACATTGGCAGAGGCGTTTCTAGGAGGGAAATCGAGGCTCAGAGGGAGTCACACCAAGAACTTCCAGGAGGAAATTAGAGGAGCAATGAAATGGCAGTGAACAGGGTAAGAGACCAGGATAGACTCGACGGAGCCTCAAACTTCGTAGTCTGGAAGGCCAGAATCTTGTCCGTTCTAAACAAGAATAGTCTCAAGGACTTCGCCTTGAAAACGATAGCGATCCCAATTGACCCGGTTGATAATGATAAGTATGAGGAAGCAATGGCGAGGGCCAAGAGCGTCATCCTTAACGAGGTCAAGGACGATGTAGTACCACATATTGCCGAAAAAGAAACGGCAAATGCGATGTGGGAGGCCCTGATGAAATTGTATCAGCATACTTCCGTGCAAAGGAAGATGCTACTAGAAACTTCCTTGGTTGATTGAAGGAGATCCGGGATCAACTGACTTCCATAGGGGCCACAATGGTGTTTGTCCAAAGAATATTGGGCAGGTCAACCCTTCTAGATTGGGAGGAACTGTGGGCGGCTCTTCGCCAAGAAGAGATCAGAAGGCAAACCAAGGTGGGAAGCAGCGGCAAGGGGGTCAGAATCAAGGAGGAAGAGGAGGATGTTTCCCTAGCATCTGAGGGAAAGCAGGAGAAACAGACAAAGAAGGACCTCTCCAAGTTCAGATGCTTCCGTTGTGGGAAACTAGGTCACTATGCGAGCCAATGTCCGAGGAAGAAGAGCAGGGAGAGGCTTCGAAGACCAAGGCTGCGCCAACAAAGGAGGAGAAAGAAGTGTAGACAGATGATGATTGTGCCATGAGTGCTCATACGCCACTTGAGAGGAAGTGGGGAGACATCGAGCTGTAATCAAACAGACTACAAGCGATGAGGGGCAGGATCCTCGAGGTACCCAACTTCTTGGATTATACCTTACTATAGTAGCCCCGAAGAGGAGTAGCAGGACTGGCAGATGTCAGTAGAGACAGATGCAGATGGAGCGACAAGGGAGCTACAGTGCAGGAGTCTCAAGACAGCATGAGGCAGCAGTGCGAGATGCACAGAGTTGTTGCAGCAGCGCAGAGGTCAGAGAGGGAGCACTTGTCAGTGACAGAGGGAGCTTCAGCATCAGGAGTGTTTCTAGCCTGACGGAGGAGTCAGAGTTGGGAGATCAGTTACTTACTTCTCAGTAACTGAGTTGCAGTGCAGCAGTTAGCAGTGGCAGTGCTATGGGCAGCACAATGCAGCATGATGAGAGGGGTTGTAGCAGTGGCAGGGCCATGGGTAGCGGCACGGATGCAGAGGGAGTTGTCTTACAGATGCAGCAGTGGTAGTGACAAGGCCATGGGTGACAATGCATGACGCAACAGTGTAGAGGATGTTGGGCAATAGACCTAGAATCAGCATAGGGATCGATGTCAGATGATCAGGGTGATTCTCAGTGAGGAGTATTACTAGAGCACAGTCCTCGCTAAGAGGGAGTGTTGATTTGAGATAGCACTGGATGTGCTCTAGCCACGAAAATTGGTGGAGAGGCTAAAGCACATGAGATCTCTAATGCCCAAAAATGGATTGGGCGAAATCTAACCAGTTTGGGAGATATTAAAATAATTAATATTTTTAATGAAGTCCCTAATTTTAAACTTAGGGAAAATGAAATATTAATGTGAATTAATATAAAACTGAGTTAGAATGGTCCAAAAGTCATGGATCAAGCCAGATCTAATATTAGTCGTTGATTAGGGACTTAATCTCGGTCGTTCAATTGTCAACGAGAGTGTCATCTGTAGGATCATTCTTAGGCATTCTGGCAAAATGTTGATCATACCATTTGGGACATACCTGCCCATCATCCTCTAGTGTTGCTTACAGTCACAAAGTGTTTGGTTCTTTCCCCTTGACACTCTCCATTTAGGCAGTAGGGTATGGGAGGCTCACCCTATACAGTTGGATGAGACACCGCATGCCATTAGTCGGGAGGAGACTCTTAAGTTCAGACCCTTGGTAGGAGCACGAGTTGTCGAATACAGGGTTAGGGATGGTGTGGTTGATAGCCGAGGTAGCATATATTCCACCCCTAAGCTCACACTTGAGGGACGATGGATGGTAGACTTCATCTACAGGAGGGTACCCAGACTCCGAGTAGTGTTAAGTTGTATCATCAAGAGTTGGATAGCGGATTTCACAGTGTGGTCTGGCAAGAGCATGGCAGGTTCATACGCATGAGACCTACTCCTTATAATTGCGGTCCAACCATGGAATACATACAGGGGTCGGAGATTAAGGCCAAATGGGTTCTAGATGGTAACGACGTTGCGCAACGACATCCTGTGAAGAGTTGGAATTATGAGCTCCCAGTATGTTTGGGCAATCCGAGGATCCAATTGGCAGGAAGATCACTCCACTTTGTGACAAGCAGGGTCATGGCAGAGGATGATCCAGTTCACTTTGGGTTTGACACATGGGGATCACTGAAACCTCCATTGCATGGCGAGGCAGACTAGTCCTTTTATGGCTCAGAGTTGAGATTGGCAGTGGAGGGGTAGATATTGGCATCATGGAGATGCCCGAGCAAGATGAGCTTGACTCTCACAGATTTTTTGCCACTAGGCCTCAGAAGGGGAGGATATTATCTACGCACAATGTTTAGTATGTCATAGTCAGAGTAGCGCAGCGTCAGCATGGTGGCACCACTCTGGGACTAGCAGGGAACTGGGGCATCACAGTTCTTCATAGCTCAATAACCTTTACGGATGCATTGGCTACTACAAGGGGAGATCATACAAATCTTCCATTGGGCTTTCACGAGTCACTGATGGAGCAGGGGACTTCTAGTACTTGCATCGAGCAGGATAATGAGTGTGTTGGAAGTAATGCTTCCATGTCATGTGTAGTCGTCATTAGGAGTTACAAGGAGTCAGTCTAGAAGTCGTTGTTTCCAATGTATGAGTTATAATGGTGATCTGGTTGTGTCGAAGTCAATAATTTGTGTCCTATATATTTGTACCTGTGATGATCAATAAAAGTATCAAGTTATTTGTGTGTGTCATAATGTGCTCTCTCTTTTTTTCTAATATGGTATCAAAGCCTATTCTGGCTTGACTCCCTCTAGGGAGAGCCAGGAAAATGTAAGAAATGTGAAGGTTGATTCTATGTAAATAGATAGTGTAAGAGAGTGTTTGATATATTGTCTTGTGTGAGTAGCTTTTATTTTTGTTTGTAAATCTGTTCAATGTGTGTTTGAGCCAGATTGTATCTCAGGCTAAAAAAAACAATACTTGATGTTGTGTTTCCCGTAGCTTATAAAACTTGTCAATAGTAGCATCCGTAATGATGGCCTATTCAAAAGAGTTGGTTCTCGTCCCTACACATTCGCTCCATTTGGAGGGGGCGGCAAATCTACACTAGCATTGAGTTTGACTGAAATTTCAAGTGGGATCTCCTAAATCCAAACGAGAAGGTGGTCTTTGACCCTATTTCTACCTCTGTGAAATTTCGTCCATAGCAATACAAGAATAGAGTTTCTCTCACTCGACAATACATGTTTGAGTTGGGAAAACGGTCAGTCAAATCTGGTGACACCAAGAATTCCATTGATTCCACTGCATCAACTACTGCGCAAATGAATATGTTGGGGATCTTTCATAAGTCGGTTGATTCAACCACCATTCTAGGGATTGTGGACCAAAGGATTCAAGCACCATTCCAAGGATTGTGGACCAAAGGTTGCAGATCTATCACTAGCCGTAACATCAAAGGGTCGCAGGGCATTCATTTGCAAATGAAAGATCACGAGATTGAATGTGGGATGCATCGGCTAGCATACCAATCAGGTGCTCGTTTTTGCAAGTTGAACGAGATTTGGGCCAATCTTCCACCAGAATCCAGGTTGCTGCGCTCCAACTCTTTTTTCGCGTTTGTAATTCTACTAGGCGTTAAGGTTGCTTTCGTGTCTGCTGTTTGTGTTGCCAATTGTTGCATGTGGCACACAGTCAACCCTCAACGACACTCCATTTTAAAGGCCCTGCGTCATCAAATCCACAACCATTGACTTAGAGAATTCACTTTTCCATTTTCTTATCTGTATAATTATTGGATATTGCATGAAGTTGGAACTATGCATGGATAACAGATCTAAAGCTTTATGCATTTGTCTGCGTGAATCCTCTGTAATTTTTCAGACCTGTGTGGAATGAGCAACCAAAGAAGTATGACAAATCAAGGATGTGAAGAGGCAATTGGGTGTTTCACTAGTGCAGAAATTAGGGCTTGGGTGATTGTTATATTTAATATAGTATTCATTGTGGGTTTGTTTGTGTTCAAATGTGTCTTTTATTTCGTTGTGTGGGTTTGATATTTAGTTGTGTGCAAATTCAGATTAAAAAGGGTTGGTGGTTCTTAAACTGGAAGCCCCGGTGTTCGAAACATCAATTCTCTTGTGTTTTTATTGGTTATAAAAAAGGGTTGGTGGTTCTTAAACAAGAAGCTCTGGTGTCCGAAACATCAATTCTTGTAAGGTCAAGTTGTTTGATCAACTTTTGAACACATTCAGTATCCAAACCTCCATCCTATCAACTGACAGATAGCCGAAAGCGAAATATTCGACAGATGGTGGTTGGTCCTTAGGATGGTTCATTACTTGATAGCTCTTATCGTGGAAGCCTTGACGAGCCGAGTTGTCAATATTGTTGATCCTGCAAAGTTCATCAACGATGGTCAGAGGCGATTACGTTCTAAATGAAGGTCAAGTAACAGCTCGAAGATGTGGTGGTGAAAGAGCGATGTTTACGAGATTTCAAAGTGGATGTGGGTGCTAATGAAAACCAGTCAGACACATACTTATTTATTGTTGTAATATGTGTTTTTAATATTATCCATGTAAACATTAAGGGAGGGTGTTGGAAGTAATGCTTCCATGTCATGTGTAGTTGTCATTAGGAGTTACGAGGAGTCAATCTAGAAGTCGTTGTTTCCAATGTGAGTTGCAATGGTGATCTGGTTGTGTTGAAGTCAATAATTTGTGTCTTATATTTTGTACCTATGATGATCAATAAAAGTATCAAGTGATTTGTGTGTGTCATAATGTGCTCTCTCTATTTTTCTAATAGAGTGGAGCAAGGGGAGCTTCATGTTGCACAGGGTTGACTGGGATCCTCGTATTGAAGGATTCTTTCATATCAAGACAATGCAGAGGTCAAGCACGATCTAGTGGCACATCTAGGACCCTGGCACATTTTGCAGTGACAATGGGGAGCAGTAGTTAGAGAGGATGCTTGCTCAAGCATTGCTTGAGGACAAGCAATTTTTTTGGTGCATTGGAGGAGCTTGCCGGATGAGGATACTACTTGGGAGGGCGAGCACATACTTGAGCATCCAGCACTGAAGCTATTTGGGGCCAAGCAACATTTGGGAGGAGAGGACTGTAATGTCCCTTCTTAACTTATTTTGGAACAGGATTAATTTCTATATTTTGGGGCCGATTTTGGAGGTGATGGGGCCCATTCGATTTTATTAGGAGGCTAGACTTAGTAGAAGTTATTTCGATGTAGTTAATTTGTACATGGGGCTCACCCACATACAATATGCAATCCCTAGTTCAATTTGCATGGAGGAGAAATCGATGGTTAAGTGAGGGAACCACAATGGAGGGAAAATGGAAGGAAAAGTGCTCCACGAAATCTATATAAGGAAGGCAACTCTCCTCATTTCAGCATCTTATCTTTTGACATATTGAACTCAATCTTAGTTGCTCAAGCTTCTTAGTCGGGTTAATATGTTGTTTAGCACATGAGTGTCTCCGAGCTGAGATCTCAACCCTTGCTTCGATGGACTTCAAGTGCCAACCCTAGGAGGGAGTTCTTCTTCATCTCAGTTCGTAGTAGCAGCAAGGAGACGAGTTACAACAGTTGCAAGTCGAGTACTAGCAGTAGGGGGACTTACAGCAACACGGGATTGCGCAGTGACAACATGAGGCACTCTGAAAAGTTGGGAGACATGAGCATCCTTTCATCATTTTCAAGAGTATAGAGGGTAGCTACAGACAAGAGGGTCATCCTACACACAACTCTCATTTCATCACACGCATGACTGCGACATCTCCTCCATGACTGCGCAGTCATTGGAGTGAGACTCTTTGGGGCAGCACCATTCGAGGGAGTTTGGGGCAACACCATCCGAGGGAATTTGGGGCTGGGGTGTTGGGAGATCATTTGGAGGGCCATTTGAGGAGGATTGCTGGAGTTGGAAGAGCAGAGATTGACAAGATCAGTCACAACAACAGAATTCGAAATTGGAGTGTCAAGCTGTGAAGGGTTAATTCTTGAAGGTTGGAACCAAGGGAAACCCTTTCTGGGTTTTTTTGGGTTTTGGGCAAGGATCACACTCCTAATTTTACATAATTTTCTGGATAGATCTGAGGGGTCAAACAGGGGTCCCATCTCATCCAGCAGCTAGAAGAGCTAAGGGGAATTTGGGCCAAAATTCTGAGATCAACATTTGGCCAGTTCCTTTGTGGGTTATTCTGGGTTCCTTGCATAGAGGCTAGGATTAATTTCCCATAATTTTATGTGCAACAGGGAAGGCTCTAACAGCAGATCATATCAGGAAGCAACACCTTTCTAGGCAGTAACAGTGCAGCTCTTGGGCCGGATTACCAGCAAATTTGAGGAGGGTGTTCCATTGTTCATTTTGGGCTTTTGCTAGCTTGCCTAGAGCAAGCCCAAGTGCACACATTCCAACACCGTTGTACACCTCTTCTCATTTGATAAAATGAGTAGACAATGTAGATTGGTTGCCAATTTTGTGGTATGATGGTCTGAAATAATTTTATGGGTGTTATTTTTATTGTCCGCTTTGCATAGCACTATTTTCCCTAGTTTGGAACATTACATTCAACAACAAGGCAACCAACTCCCTCTTGAGATGTTCGTTGTGCACACTCTAATTCAGCTTCCCCTTCAAAGTAGCTCTGATACCATGTTGGTTTTTCTTAGTACTTCAGATGAAGTCTATGTCTAATCGCAACCATAAACACATTGAAATGCACAACATCAAGCACTTTGCACATCAGAAATGTAACAAGTGTGAACCAACAAAGTACACAAATAATTAAAAGACCCAAAACTTATTTTTAATACTCCTTTAAAAAACAAACATATGGCTCTCGTACCAAGGATCATGAACCTTACAAAGCCCTGATACAAGAAAACAACTAGGGCTTGAAGTCAACTACTTTTGGCTGTCAATTTGCCCAAGAACAAAAACAAAACTTAACATACTTGTTGTAGCTAGCCTCCAGCTCTTTCGATCCACTTTATCTTGACACCAGGCAAGTCCTTTGCCTCCTTTGGCCACATAGAAAATAACTCCTTATACTCCTTCGTCCACTAGCTACTCACAATGTACTTGCTCCTTCAAATTCACTATATATATCAACTCCAAGATCAGGTCTACTTTTCACAATGATCAGCCCTTCAAATCACATCAACTCCAAACTATCAGCGAGACACAGTGGTTTTTGTCCATCAAAACCACTGTATGATCTTCCCTCTCACCAGTTGTCCAAGACTCCTTTCCTAGACAGACTTCAGGTCTCCAACTCAACAACCATCTAATCATAGAACAACATCCATCAACCACTTTTCCACAGACCTTTGCTCATGGTTCCAAACTTCTCAGGGGTTTCAGCCTTCCACAATATGTTCTGCACCCTCCTGACACATATTGACCCAATCTGTACTCTATCTGCGGCCTGAAGGAGGCCCTTATGCAGTCCAATTTGGACAGACTGAGATTCCAGCCTCTTCCTCAAGGTTTCGACCAGTGTGGAAAAAGTCAGCAAAAAGTCCGGATTAAATCCCAAAAATCTGATTTTTTCATCAAAACGATTAAATCGCCTGACTTTTTCCGACTTTTTCACTGACGAAAAAATCAGCAATAAATCAAATTAATCCTGATTTTATTGAGAGTCGATAGAAAAAATCGTCCTTCTTTCCCAGGTCGCTGATAAGAGGCTGAAATGGGGGGGAAACACATTTGTTTGTTGTTTTTTCTCCCATCCGTCCCTGTGGAGAGAGTAGTTGTTTGCCATTGCCCAAGAGGAGGAGATTTTCTAGTTTTGTGGTTGGGATTCGGAGATTTGTCCACTGCTCAACGTGAGAGATTCAAAGTGCCGAATTGCTGCTGCCAGGCATGTATTTTAATTTCTCTCTGAGTCTTTGTTACACAAATCGCTTCTTAAATCTTTCTATAATTCTATTAGTTTGTTTTTATCTTATTTTTGCCTAGAATTTTGAATCAAAACATTGTTTAGAATCTAGATTGAAGCAAAACTTCAACTTTCAAGAATCAAATGACAAAAATTCAAACCCTTGTTTACTGAATCTGAGTGTGTTCAAGTGAATGAGAAGAGGCATTTAAAATCGAAAATCAACAATTGCATTTGTGTTTGCTTTTTATGTGATGGGAAACTTTTAAATTTTTTCATATTTTTTTTGAGCCCAAGTTCAAATTCAAGTTCAAAGTTTAAAACAAAATGCCAAGGCTTTTGGAAGTTATGTGGGAATATGATGAACCTGATACTATACCCAAATCTAGGGGGATCAATAAAATATATTTGACTTGCAAGTTGTGTGGCAAGCATATGTCAGGAGGTATCAACAGATTATAATTCCATTTGAGGCAAAATGTAGACCTTTGCCCAAATCCATCTCCAGAAATCATCTGACAAGCCATTCAACCATTGATGGATAAAGAAGAAGGAAAAGACACCAGGGCAACACTAAAAATCCAAGTTGTAGGGGCCTCAAGAATTGGGGGAAGTGAGAGTGCTTCTTCAGCATCACCTTCCACACCCATATGTCCCAACCCCTAAGCGTTCTCATTTTTTTTGTTCCTAGAACCACACCTCGTGCGCAACCTGGCAGCAAATCGACACTTACAAAAAAGGAAAAGGCAGAAGCTAACAGGTTGGTCAGTAAATGTCTTCTATGGAGTGATGCTCCTTTCAACATTGCCAAGACAAACCAGTTCCACCAACCTATGTTTGATGTTGTTGATGTCGTTGGCACTGGGTACAAAGCCCCCACCTTTGCAGAATTGAGAAGGCCTCTTCTTCAAGATGAAAAGACTCATTGCACTTCTAGATTGGAGGAGTTTAGGGCATCATGGGAACACACTGGATGCACAATCATGTCAGGTGGTCGCACTGACCAGAAGGGTAGGACACTTCTTAACTTCTTGGTTAGTTGTCCCAAGGGGACAATGTTTATGAAATCTATTGATGCATCTGCACACATTAAAGATGCATGTTTATTATATGAGTTGTTGGATTTCTTCATTCAGGAAGTAGGCCCAAGCAATGTTGTCCAAGTCATAATGGACAACGCTGCAAATTATGTTGGAGCTGGCAAGTTGCTTATGGAAAGGTATCCTAACTTGTTTTGGATACTTGTGTTGCTCATTCCATTGACTAGATGTTGGAGGATATATGTAAGATTCCTATTGTGAGGGATATTGTTGAATCATCCAAGAGCATAACAAAATTTATATATAATCATGCATTTGTGCTTAGCTTGATGAGAAGATTCACCAACAACAAAGAGTTGGTGTGTCCTGCCATTACACGATTTGCCACTACTTTCATATCTCTTCAGTCTCTGTTGAATTCTACGTGGGATGTGAAGAGCATGTTTCTTTCATCGGATTGGCGTGCTTTTTCTTCTAGTCACAAACCAGAGGGAGAGGGCATATGCAGACTAGTTTCATATGATCAGAGATTTTGCGCAGGGGTAGAGGAGGTGTGTACCATTTCAAAACCTTTGGTAAGGGTTCTTCGGTTGGTTGATGGAGACAACCTCGCAATGGGCTACTTGTATGAGGCCATGGATAGGGCCAAAGAAGCCATTCATCCCTATTATGAAGATAAGGGAGACGAGGGGTTAGAGAAACAACAGGTCATATGGACAGTGATTGTTGAGCGATGGAACAATACCCTCCATCGCCCCCATTCATGCTGCAGGTATCTACCTCAACCCCACATTGGCTTACACTTGTGGTTTCAGATTTGATGTCGAGGTGATGGATGGATTCTTCACTTGTGTTGAGAGGATGGTGGCATTTGAGAAAGAACATGAAAATATTTCTAAAGAAATGGAGGTATATAGGATGGGAGGTGGCACATTTGGTTTTACCATGGCTATTAAGAATAGGACGACCAAAATGCTAAGTAAGCTTCAGTTTGTTTCAAACTTTCAAGTTTAGAATTTCAATGTTTTTTTTTAAGTTTGTCATTTTTCTTTTAACTTGTAGATGCTTGGTGGACAAGCTATGGTGGCATAGTACCCCATCTCCAAAAGCTTGCCATTCGAGTGCTCAGCCAAACATGCAATTCCCCTGGGTGTGAGCACAACTGGAGTGTATTTGACAAAAGACACAACAAAAAGTGCAACATGGAAAAAAAATTCAAATTATTTTTTTTGAATTCATTTGATTATTTTTAATATTTAAATTTTCTAAGTACTAATTTATGACCCTAATACAGATTGGAGTCCCAACGCCTCAATGACATGGTCTACGTCTACTACAATCTTCGATTGTGGGTGGGACAACTTCAGAAACATCTTGATGTGGAAGCCATCTCATTGGACAATCTTGATACCATTGTTGCATGGAGGATCGAGACTGAGAGGCCGACCATGGAATTGATCCCGAATTGGTTAAATGTGGATCCAGAGGAGGTAGCAGTTGCAGGGGAGGGAGAGCCAGAGATAGAGGAGGAGGAGGAGGAGGAGGAGGAGCATTTGGGTCAGGAGGCAGAGCCGGATGAGGATGATGAGGAGGAGCAGCAGCAGCAGCATAGGACAGAGGCCACCTCTTTCATCGACTTCTAGAGGACGACTAACACCATTTGTATTTCCAGGGGTTGGGCCTTCTTCCTCTAGAGGAAAAGGCAAAGCCATTCTCTATTCCCATTAAAGGGGCAGAGGATCTCAGTGACTGATTACTTTATGACATGTAGATGACTCATGACATACATTTATTATATTTTTTGTTGATATTTTGACTCTTGATAGTTGAGACTCAAACAAGACTCAAGATTCAGGAGTTGATTCACTATTTTGATATGTGATGTAACACTAGACTTCATATACATATTATATATTAGCTTTCTTTACATGTTTATGTGGAAATGCATTTATTTGATGTTGTGGATACTCTAGATGCTAAAAAAATTAAAAAATTAAAATGAATATTTTGTGTTTTTTTTAATTTAGCTGGCCTTTTTAAAAACTCCCGACTTTAACGAATTTTTCAAATTTTGGACCCTTGCCGATTTAATCCTAACTTCGACTTTTTCCACATTGGTTTCGACCCTCCTGTGCATAACAAAATGTTGATTTTCGGTAGCATCGGATGTGGTCTAGCCATAAAAATTGGTCGAGAGGCTAAAGCACATGACATCTCCAAGACCCAGAAATGGTTTGGGGAAACTCTACCCGGTGAAGGAAATATTAAAATAATTAATATTTTTAATGGGTTCCTAAGTCTAAACTTAGGAAAATAAAAATATTAATGGGTATTAATATAAAACTGGGTTAGAAGGTTCTAAAGAACATGAATCAAGCTAAATCTAATCTTAGTTGTTGGTTATAGATTTAATCTCGGCCGTTGAAGACTCAACAGGAAAGGTATAAGAGGAGGCTTGAGGGTCAATTGGAAATACAAAAAAGTAATCAGTCATTGAACTTTCTAGAGCAAGGTTTGCTAAGAGAAATCGAATCAGTGATTAGTTGCAGCGAGGGGTAGTGAGTACGAGGCAGAGAGGCAAAGACAATGCCAAGAGACCAGCGCAAAAGCAGAGAGGCAGACGCAGAGCCAGAGGAAGCCACACAGAGGCAGCAGAGACTGTGCAAAGGCCAGAAGGGCCTGCGTCATCCATGCAGAGGCTGCAAGAGTGACACAAAGAGCAAGAGAGGTTGCGCAAAACCTCAAAGGGCTGACGTAGAGGATTTCAAGCTAATGCAAAGGCCAGAAGTGCTGACGCTGAGCTTCAGATTGTTTTGGAGAGGGATTTTGTGAGCAGACTTTCTAAATATCTGCTTCTGAAGAGAGATATTGCTGCTAGATTTTTATCTCTTCCAGGTGAGCCAGTTTGGCACACAGTGTACTCAAAAAAGAGTTGCTTAATAACAAAACCCTCAGAATTGTTGCACAAGTTTTCCCAAGTTGGGTTTTTCCGGGGACGTTTGTCCAAAAATAACGGTGTCCCTTGTGTGTTTGTCTATTTCTTTCAATTGTTGGTTTGTAAATGGTTGAGACTATATTGTGTTTATTTCAGTATTTATATAGTTAAATAACTTGTTAGTATTTAAACAAATAGGCGAAATAAACCAGAGAGTACAAATAAAATTTCTAACGGGTTCCACAAACCTTTGCTCATGGTTCCAAACTTCTCAAGGGTTTCAACCTTCCACAGTATGTTATGCACCCTCCTGAGGCATTTTGACCTGATCTGTACTCTATCTACGGCCTAAAAGTGGCCCTTCTGCAGACGACTGTGGACAGATTGAGATCCCAACCTCTTCCTCAAGGTTTTGGCCCTCTTGTGCATAACAGAACTCATCAAGCTCCTTCTTTTGCTCAAAAAACACACAGATTACTAACTCGGCCTTCTTGTAGAGATCTCCACATACTCGGATTACTCCAGCTCGACTTCTTTAGAAACTTTGTGGCACAATTGGTTTCACTATTCACAAATCGATGAGATGCTCTATGTGATCAAATGACCTCAAGGTTTCTCCAATAAATAGTGTTCTTGGTGGAGTAAATTAACCCCCAAGGGTCATGTCCTTGGCCCTAGCCGACTTGAGCCTACATGCTCAAACACAATTTAAATTAGAAACAAAAACTATTTTCTTGTCTTAAACCCACTCCTTTGGCTTCAAAGCCCACTGCTTGGGCACTTTGCCCATCCAAGTCCATTTGGTGGGTTTTCTCCACACAACCTAGTACCCAAGGGTTGTGTGAGTACATCCCAAGCTACACTTTTCAACACTCCACAAGAGGGCCATTGAGCCCACATATCAAAGTTGAATAGGTTGGCCTTAACAATAACCTAGTATTACAATAAGTGATGCCCTTTACCATAATTTATGCCTAACCAAAAACATTAAAGACACAATATGACATGGTCCAAGCCATGTGTGAAGATTATCCCATTCTCAACAGTTATGATTTTTATTCATTCATATTATCACAGTAAACCCTTGATACTTAGAAAGTTAGAGCTACAAAACTGAGCTTCCCAGTTTCTATGTCTTATATTTTGTTTTTGTTTTCTAAAAAGACTAAGTTATGAAAATTGTTAACAAAAAGGGATAAGCTCATAAAATGAAACAGACTGAAATTGAAAAGCATCAATAGGGGCTGATAAAAAGGTATGTTCAGCAAGTCTAGAGATTACAGCGTCCACTTATTTAGACAGCTTCTCAACATACAACATTATTATTATTTGAATAGTGAAGCAATAGATTCAATAACACCCAAGCCCTCTTATTTCTTTTTAAGATCCTAAAGAGTCAAAAATCTAGCAGAGAGTTCAGGCAACAATCTCTTAATAAATGTGGTTTTCTGTGTGGACTCTGCAGTACAGATTTCAGAAAATGTAATTAAGTTCTCATGCGTACTCATAAATCTACAGTTGTATCAAATAGGTGAATACAAGCTCAATGGAAGTAGATGATAGCAATTTCGTTCTTTATCATTAAATACTAATGATCAAAAAAAAATTGATTGTTTACACAGCAGGTTTTATCCAAACATGGGGCTCAAGAAAGGTATATAAAAGCTGCAATTGCACTATTTACAGTGTCCATGTATTTCTAAACAAAACAAATGAGCACCTTTACTGCATACCCTGATTTTATATTTTAAATTACCTAAGAAAGTGAATTTACCATCATATGCAGATTGGCAGCTTGGCACTGTAGGCTATTTGGGTTAAAGAAAGTTAGTGGAGAATTTTAGCCACATCCTTTGACAAAGTCTTCCTTTCTTAAAAGAGATGAGAATTATGCAAGGGCAACAACTTAAAATAGGCTTCATACCTGACTTCATGGCTGTATGAGTTCCTTTAATCTTAGGCACATTAAGAAAGCCAGCTGAACATCCTATTAGTGCTCCTCCAGGAAAAACGGGCTTTGGAATTGACTAAAATCATAAAACATAATATTATGTGAGGCAAGAATGTAAGGACCTCCACAATCTTCCTACCTGATTGGAATGACAAACATGCCTCAAAATGCAACAATTGGAATTAGAAATAGACACCACTTTCTAGGTGCCTTGCAGAATACCTGAAATCCACCTTCATTTAAGCTGCGAGCACCATACTGGACAACTTTCCCTCCTTCCAATACTGGCTTAATGATTGGATGTTGTTTAAATTTCTGCAATATCCATCATATTATATATCTTAGACTGAAACTATTGACAGTAGAGAAAAGTTAATCCCATCATCCATATGCAATCAAGGTGTTGTCTAAGCATAAGTTATGTTTAAGAATAAAAGCATTTTCGATGAAACATATAAAAAGAAGTTCCACATTATATCCTTAACCTTCCTCGAAGATAACACAAACAATAATAATATAGCAGAGCAAAATATTGACCAAATTTGCAAGGACTTCAAACCAAGATTAGCTTCCATTAAGCTAATGGACACAAGTTTTAAAAGTTAAAAAAAAGTTTTTAAATCAAAAATTGGCTGATTTATTTTTAAAATGACTATTCTACAAAATTTTAGGCTAAAACTATAGGAAATTAACCTAAATTGTAGTGAAATCAATGCCTTTCTTTTGATTGTTCTTACAAATAAACATTATATCATCACTTAATGATTACTTGACAATAAATCACTATGTAAGTGCTATTCACAACTTCTTTTCCCATGAATTTACCTATGGTTAGTGAGGCAAATGAAATGCCCATGATTTCCACTGACCCACATAGTTTCATCTTGGACATTCAACTAAATCTTTTAAGTCAGCCATGAAATTGTCATTTTGATAAGGCCATGATAATGTTAAAACGTATTTTGTCCTTATATTCTAGAACATGTGCAACTTATTTCGTCTTGTAGTACAAATTATTGATCACATGGGCATGTAACTCTTATCGAAGGTTACAAAATTTGTGAGGGTTAACTCAATATCACAAGTCAAACTTGGCTTAGATGATAAAAAAGGTCAAGTTAATAAAAGGACACATAAAACCCATTGTTGGAGACTCTAACTCACCCACTATCAATTTGAATCATAATTACTCATGGATTAGTCAAGCTTCTCCTAAGTTTTTCCAAAGTTCGGTTTTCTCCCAAGTTTTCCTAGATGAAATAATAGTA
Organism: Pinus taeda; assembly: GCA_000404065.3. NCBI lineage: Eukaryota > Viridiplantae > Streptophyta > Pinopsida > Pinales > Pinaceae > Pinus > Pinus taeda. Next base: position 8,700 of record APFE031492379.1, on the reverse strand, counting down.
TTTTTTTTTGTGTTATTTGAGTTTTTGCTAAGTATAAGTCAAATTCTTGCTTCCAAATTTGTTGAATATTTTGTCGAGCCAAGTTTCATAACCATGTTCTTGTTCCATGCACATTTGTAATTATCACCACCATAGGTCCATCTTAACCCTAGATATACCAAGCCTCGTGAGGGAGAGGAAAGGTTTGCAACGCGAGATATTTTATTCTTCTTGGCGCTTGGTAGATATGGAGTGAAGACGAATCTATATAATACTATTTATATTATCTAGATTTCCTATCTCTAT
>APFE031492377.1:10612-27860 GCA_000404065.3 Pinus taeda | reverse complement strand
GAAGAGAAGTCAACTATAGGGATGGGTGAGAAGTGAATGACATTAATGAGAGGTGGTTGAGATGGAGAAGGGAAGGAGGGTATAAAAAGGGAAGGAGGAAGGGAGAAGAGCGGGAGTTTTTGGGAGGTTTTTCTTATGATGGTGGGGGGTTGGTTGTGATTGTTTTGGACGTTATGATTTTGGGGAGACCTTGGAAACATATGGAGGTTTCTTGGGTTTGAGAGGAGGAAAGTATTGTATCTGGTTTTGCACGTTCTTCTTGAGGACACACTATATCTGGTTGGACTTGGGCACGGAGGGCTAGGGAACCTGTGGAGGTTTCCTAGGCTAGGAATTTGTTCCTAGTTGGCTGGGAGGTAAATCCGGTTGGGTCAGTGAGAAGGAGCGTTCAGCTGGAGCCATACGACAAAGGTATCATCATCAACCGCCGGAACAGGTATTTTTCCATGAACTACTCTTGTTAAGTTGATATCAATGGAATGCTCATATTAATTTATGTTGCTTATGATAGAATGATAATATGTTAAATGTTTAAAACTTTGTGAGAAGGTCAGCAAGCTCCTTTTATTACTTGCAAATCAACAGTAAAATAGATCTGTTAGTGTATAATAGATTGAGGCTCTAATAATAGAAATCAGGTTCTTACATGCAAGACCTGTTCGCTAACCACAAAGGAGACTTAACCCTCATCTAAAAGACATTGTAAAAGCTTAACTTCAAAAACTTTTAGATGTGAACTTTATTTACCCTATCTCCGATAGCAAATGGGTCTCTCCGCTTGTAGTGGTGCCAAAGAAGAATGGAAAATGGAGGATTTGTGTAGATTATAGAGAGCTAAATAAAGAAACACAAAAAAACCACTTTCCCCTTCCATTCATTGACCAAGTATTAGATACATTAGCAGGAAAGAAATTCTTTTCTTTCTTGGATGGCTTCAGTGGATACAAAAGATTCAGATTGCCCCCGAAGACCAAAACAAAACTACTTTTACTTGTTCTTGGGGAACATTTGCCTACAGAGTTTTACCTTTTGGCCTATGCAGTGCCCCTACCACATTTCAAAGGGCTATCCTCAGCATCTTTTCAGATTTAATAAATGAAGGGCTCGAAGTATATGTGGATGATTTTCACCATACAGACATGATTTCGACCCAGCATTGGACACACTAGAAAATGTGTTGCATCGATGCATTGCCACCAGGTTCTATTTGAGCCATGAAAAATGCTATATGATGATGATTGAAGGACTTATTCTAGGCCATTATATCTCAGCAGCTGGAATACAGGTAGATCCGGCCAAAATTCAAATAATTTTGTCAATACCTACTCCTACCACTCAGACAGAAGTACGCAGTTTTCTTGGATTTTCTAGTTATTATAGAATATTTATAGAACTTTTTTCTCATATTGTTGCACCTTTATATGCACTGATGGAGAATGTTGACTTTGTTTGGACAGAAAAATGTGATCGTGCTTTTGAGGATCTGAAAAAGCTTGTGTCCCCAGTACTCAAAGGACCAAATTGAGACCTGCCATTTCAAATTTCATCAGATGCTTCAGACACAGCTATTGGAGCAGTCCTTGGGCAGGAAGAAGTTAAAAAAACATATTCGATTTATTATATTAGCAAGAACTTGTCTCTTGCTGAATTGAACTATACTGTGACTCAAAAGGAATTTTTCGCTGTAATACATGCCGTCAATAAATTTAGGCATTATATCACTAGATATCCTGTTATCTTATATACAGATCACTCTACCATAAAATATTTAGCGAATAAACCAATCACAAACGGTAGAGTAACCAGATGGCTGATTTTATTGCAAGAATTCGATATCACAATAAAGGACCGACCTGGAAAAGAAAATCTTGTAGTTGATTTTCTCTCACGAATGCCAAAACCAGTGGATGCAGCAGCGGTCGAAGATCAATTTCCAGATGAACATTTTTTCACTGTTACTGTTAAAACACCATGGTATGCTGATGTTGCGAATTATTTAGCAGTAGGAAAATTATCGAAACATCTAACCCCAAATGAACGAAACTAGATTGTCCAGTGTAGTACTCGATTTTCTTGGATTGGGGGCTAACTGTTTCATACAGGGGCAGATATGCACATCAAGAGATGCATCCGTGAAGATGAAATTTTTGACATCTTGAAAGCTTGTCACAATGGACCATGTGGCGGACATTTCGCAAATCGGAGAACTGGTCACAAGGTTCTGCAAACAGGGTATTATTGGCCCACTATCTTCAAAGATGCAAAGAAGTTCGTTCAAGGTTGTGACAACTACCAAAGAGCAGGACACCCTGGATAGTCTGATGAAATGCCCCTGAACCCATAGCTAGTTATTGAACCATTCGAACGATGGGCGCTCCGTTTTGTTGGTCCAATTAACCCATCATCAAATCAGAAAACATATACTTTGGTAGCAACAAAATATGTCACCAAATGGGTTGAAGCAGAGGCATTGCCGAGAGCTACAGAGGATTCTGTCATACAGTTCCTGTTCCACATATTTGTGCGATATGGCCTCCCAAGAGATATAATTACGGATGGAGGACCACAGTTTGCTGGTAATAAAATTGCTGCAACACTAAAAAACTATCATATTCAACATAAAATTACTACTCCATACCACCCACAAGCAAATGGTCAAGTAGAAAGCACGAATAAAATAATAGAAGCAATACTGACAAAAACCATTGTGTCACACAGATGCGATTGGGCTGCAAGATTGCCAGAAGCCTTGTGGGCATACAGAACAACATGGAGAAGTACTACCGGTTATTCACCATACCAGCTAGTATTTGGAAAGAAACCCATCTTTCCAATAGAATTTGAAATATATACACTGCGAACAGCACAAGAAGTCGATCTAGATTTAAACGAGGCCCAGATTAATAGATTATAGCAGATCAATGAGATAGATGAAATTAGGCTCTCTGCCCTTCAACATACTGCGTTAATCCCACAACATCGAGCCAAATGGCACGACACCCTCATTAAAAAGAAAGTCTTCCACGAAGGAGATTGGGCGCTCCTATACAATTCCAGGTTTCAGGATTTTCTGGGGAAACTTTAGAATCGCTGGTTGGGACCACACAAAATCCAAAAGGTACATGATAATGGCACCATTACTCTAACCACCATTAATGGATCTGGACATACCTTTAATGCAAACGACCACCGAGTTAGATTATACCGCAAACTACTTACTCGGGAATCCTTCTACTAGCAGCTCCACGAAGACTCCGACATGTAGATTCTGGTTGAGGAAAAGAAATCTTCCTCACCTTTGGTTCATTAAGTAATTCAAGTACTCTTACACACTGTACATAATTATTTTGTTTTGTATATATTTTTGCAGTTATGTAACATTTGCACTTTGTTGTTCCTTTCGAAAGGAACAACATTTTCACCACTTTGTTGTTCCTTTTTCAAGGAACAACACTTCTGCACTTTGCTGTTCCTTTCGTAAGGAACAACATTTTCACCATTTTGTTGTTCCTTTTTCAAGGAATAACACTTTTGCACTCTACTGTTCCTTTCCAAAGGAACAACATTTCCGTCGTTTTGTTGTTCCTCTTCAGAAGGAACAACACTTGCATTTTTTTGCTGTTCCTTTCCCAAAGGAACGACACTTTCATTTTTCTGTTGTTCCTTTTCCCGAAGGAACAACATTTTCGTTTTCTGCTATTCCTTTTTCCGAAGGAACAACACATTTTTGTTTCCTGCTGTTCCTTTTTCCGAAGGAATAGCATTTTCGTTCTTTGTTGTTCCTTTTTCCGAAGGAAGATCATTTTCGTTTTCTGTTGTTCCTTTTTCTGAAGGAACAACATTTTCGTTTTTTGTTGTTCCTTTGGGAAGGAACAACATTTTTGTTTTCTGTTGTTCCTTTTTCTGAAGGAATAGTGCATTTTCGCTTTTTTCTATTCCTTTTCCGAAGGAACAACATTTTTGTTTTCTGTTGTTCTTTTTTCCGAAGGAACAACACTTGCATTTTTTTGCTATTCCTTTTTCCAAAGGAACAACACTTTCGTTTTCTGTTGTTCCTTTTTCCGAAGGAACAACACTTACGTTTTCTACTGTTCCTTTTTTTTTTCTGAAGGAACAACACTTGCATTTTTCTACTGTTCCTTTTTCGAAAGGACGACATTTTCGCATTGTTTTGCTTGTGCTTGTTTTCTTTGCTGTTGTTCTTCTTAATACACAACAGTTTTGAGTATTTCTTTCCTTTTGCTTGCAATTTTGTGCACAATACTTGTTTTATATTTTTCTTCTTTGTGTGTTTTATCATTTAGATCACTTTTGAAACACAGCTATACACCTATGCAATGAATACAAAAACTAGAGGATACTGAAATCAGCAAATTACATAAAAGTTACTATATTTACAAGAAATTGCTCTGAATTGATAAGAGGAAAGAGGAAAAGACACAACTATTTATCATCTTGCTGTCACTGTTCTACTAATACTGATATGATTGGTTATCTTTATCATGATGGTTCCTTCTAAATTCCCATAATCCTCTTTGATCATTATTAATGAATAAGAACAAAGGGCATATTTTTCTATTGAGATGTTAAGACTTCTTCCACCATCCCTACTCTTAAGGAGTGTTGAACCACCCTTTGTGTATAGATAGGAAAAGTACTTTATAAAAGAAAAAATAAAAGAAAAATGTTTATATAATTTGCTAACATGGTTTGTCAAATCAAGGATAGGGGGTCTCATTAAGAGCCAGCCTACCATGATCATAAGGAAGAAAGTGAAGTGGCATTCCCCCTATTGCCACCACACCAGGGATATGATCCAAGAGGCACATCAGAAAAAATAAAAAGTCCTTAGAACAGGAGGTCTCATCATGAGCTGGCCTACCCACCTTTCACTCCTTCCAAGTGAATGGCATTATGATTTATCTGGTTACCAAGCTAGCATAATGGCCTCCATTCTGACATTCCACAACACTTTCCTAAGCATACACAAAGGATCATGGTTCCATGGGTGAAATAAATAACTCTGTCAAGGTTATGGACACCTGTGGGCAACAGATCTCTGTTGATGGTATTGAAGTCACATTCTTTATACACCAATAGAAATTATAAAACCCTTCTATCTTTGTAATGGGTTAAATAATATTATGAACATAATTCCTCTGAACCTTTAATACATGAAACCTATTACAATCAATCATGAAGGAAAAAGTTCATAGTGACTACATCAAACTTTTTGTGCACATCAGCTATCCTATCCTCCAAATCTTGCATCATATCATGACATTCTCTTATTTATTAAGTGATTCTATTATATACCTCGATTTTTTCAATCTGCTCATTCTTGTAAACATGGAATCTCGGTATACATTGTTCCTTTCTGACTCTGTACCATGGCAGTCCAGCATGTCACTCCCTCATTTGACGGCCGAGGATGGCCTATCACATTGCAAGGGGGAGCAGGTGACCTCATAATTCACTGGCATACGTGTCAGTCTATCAGTAAGAGAATTCTTACTCAGGAATAGCAAGGCTTAACGGTATATTGTTTTCCAATTTGCATGGCTTGTTGTTTCAAAGCTATTTCCGCATTATTCTCTGCAACAATTAGCAGTAATTTGAAATTTGAACAAGCTTGTTGTTTCCTCATTTTCTCTATGGTTGCTAACAGCTTGAATAGCCTATTGTTCCATTGCCATCTCTGTGCTTTTAAAGTGTGCTAAGCATGGGAGGAAGATCAATTCATAGAGAACCACAAGTGTTGACAATCTCTAATGCTGCACGAGAAATCCTAACAAGGGTAGGATGGATAGTTTATCTCAATCATCTACAACAACCCAACGAGACCGTGGCAATTGAATTTTTGCAGAACCTGCAAGAATATCACTCCACGGTAAGAGGGAGACAGGTAGCAGTCACCGATGACATAATTTCAGAGGTTTCAGGACTGCTAGCCACTGGATCTATGTGGACTCTAAAGAAGGTAAGACTACAAGACGCCATAAAAATCTTCCAAGATGAAGGTCAGAACCTGAGTCAAAGAGGAAAGGGAGTTCTATTAGCAGCCTTGGGAGAATCATGGGCAGAATTGGCGAGAATCATCCATAATTACATCACCTATGAAGGCAGAAAAGACATGGTAAGACCACGCCACCTTAAACTTTTAGCTGTGTTAAAACAAAAATGCATTGTGAATTTGCTTGCGTTTTTGAATTCTTTATTACATGATGTTGCCCGAAGCATGAAGAAATCTCGCCACGTAGAAACGGTAGTAAGTCACCATGGGTTGATACGACTGATAGTTAGCTACAGTCTTGCTCAGCAACAGAGCAGTTGGGAAGAACTAATTTTTACAATAGACGAGGGACTGGCTTTGCCAGCCCCCAAACGAAAACATGTTGCAAGTACATCGAATAGACCGTTGAAACGAAGGAAATCCGTTAGATTGGCATGGATCAGAGGGAGGCTCGAAAATTCCCAAGGGAACACCAGTCAACCAGTGGAGATAGATGATTCAGGGGACAAGCAACCCCCACAATTGGAAGGAGGAGAGAATGAAACAGAATTGAAGGAAAAGGATGAGGGAGAAACAGAGGAAGAGACTGAGAAATCTGGTCAGGCGAAAGAAGAAACAGAGCAACGTGAGGAAAGCCCATTTTAAAATCCACTGAGAGAAGATGAATTGGCCCATATTCTGGCCAATATGGGTGAATATACTCAACCTCTCATCCCACTAAACCTCCACACTGAAGAAGAACTGCAGGAGCACTCTATTCATGATAAGAGTGCATCCGAAGAATTGTGTGACGAGGAAGAAGAAGAAGAGGATCACTCCGGCCATGATGAAAGTGTATCTGGAGAGAAAAATGATGAAGATAAAGAAGAGGAACAATTTGTTCCAAGTCAGAATACACCGGAAGAATTTTATGAAGAAGAAGGGGGGGAAGAAGAAGTTACCCAAGAGATAGTAGAACAAGCTAGGGTTTCTACCCATGAACAACCCGATCAGCAGAATAATGAGGAAGCACCCCAAGAAGAAAATCAAGAAATTGGTCAAGGAGAAAGTCCAAGCCCGAGTAAGCGAACGGCTGTTCCTTCTAATAAAACAGATGAAATCAAAAGATTATGGAAGGAACAGTAAAGATTGCTTAACATAATAGCATGACTTCGACAACAAATCAAGATTCTAAAGATGGGGAAGAAATCAAGAAGGACCCCGGTGGTAAAGCATGCAACCACTCCGGTGAAACCCCTTAGGAAAAAGGTTAAGAGGACTCAGGTCCAGCCTTGTGTTAGATTGAGAAACAGAGCAGAATCCAAACCCTTTTGTTGGGGATGTCCAACTGCAGGCATTCATTTCTTTTGCAGTTAATCAAATAAAATGGCTTAAAGCCTACAATGCCTTTCAAAGACAAGAAAACAGATTAGACTTATGGGTGAGAGCTGAGCCTAGAGATTCATTGCAGTTATGGAATAAACATAGGAACCTAATGAGGACTCCGAGCGTGATTGAGGCATTAGGACCTATTCATACAACAATCAATCGGCAAGGGATAGAATACTTCTTTACCATCAAAGACCTTGCCATTGCAGCCGTTAAATTCCGATATCTGACTTCTAATCCAAACATCCAACACAGGGAACCGTTTAACTTTGAGAACTTTAAGTTAGCTACTGATCGCTTGGGCCTCTATGGTGACCTTATTTTGAGGGAACGACCATCTTGGTTAGGCTGTAGGTTCTGAAGTCCGGTCATTTGGCATCCCGCACCAAGATACCAAGCCTTATACGAAATGCCTGAGGGCCAGACAGGACATATTTTTGAGCACCTAGTTGGGCATCATGGCTGTAGACCTCCTCATGAGATCCTATCTCCAACCTACTCCCTCACTGCCTTGCATGTCAACTACGATGTTTTCATGGGGGCATGAAAAAGGGTAAGCAGGGGGGTGTGTTGAGCACTAGAGAAGGTATGTTATTTTCATTTACTTTGTCATCTTTTCTTCAAAACTCATAACCTCTTTACATCATGAGCTAGGTATATGACAAGAGATTATGATAAAATCTAGAAGATTTATATGTAAGGTGAAATAACCAATAATTACCCTTTTTCTATGCAGAAAGAGGAGAAAATGGAAGACTGCCATCACAAAGGAAAAGACAAGACAAAGTTAATTGTTGTCCCTTTGACAGGGAATCGCATTCAAACAAGGCGATTCAAATTGGAGCATAACAACTAGGAAAAGGAAAAGGAGATACCCAATCGGTGCAAGAGAACAAGAGAATAACTGAGAACTAAAAGTTTGGCGAATCCCTCAGGATCCTTTGATCCTGAGGGATCGCTACCTTAACGATCTTCTGTATCGTTGATATCTCCACTCAGCTGTTATAAGAAGGGGTAGCATTGTTAGCATGGAGGGCGAACTATTGTTATTTTTATGAAATTCTTCTTGGTACTTGAAACTTTGATCATCAACTCTCTTTGAAGAGCGATTCACTGTAACTCTGTTTGATGTTTTAATATATAAATCTTGTTGCCGTTCTATCTTTGATTCTGGAGTAACCTTAAGCAGTGAGTCCCTGGAGGCTAAGGGCTTAGCCCTAGTGGATCACTTGCTCCTGTACCATTATTTCTGATTCATGTGTGGTTTGATCTCTTCCATTTACTCTGTTCAGTAATCTGACGTGCTTTGTTGTTTTACATATCGGCTCTGTTATATACTTGACTAAGTAATGTTATTCCCTACAACAGGGATGTTATGTTATTCATTCTAATTTTATATAGCATTGTTGTTCCTTTTGACAATTGATATAACATTGTTGTTCCTTACAGATTTCCATTGCTATTCGATTACAGATTAACGGTGTTGTATATTCCTAAATCGGTACTACTGTATGGTTTATTCTCAAAATGTGATTGTTGTTCATTCGGGATCGTTTTCCCGTTGTGATCACAATTGCTGTTACCTTATAGCTGTGATTCATACTTGTTGTATCGAAGCTCATATTATTGTTCCTTTTAATATTAAGAGTGTCGTGTATTTAATCTGGTTTGTTGTACATTCATATTTGATCTAAGTTGTTGTTCTATATTTTATTTATGTTAGTTTGTTGTTCTATTTCTTTTTGTTGTTCAATTCACCTCTAAAGTAGAGACTGTTACTTAATTCCTGTAGGATATAATTATTGTTGCATTCAATTCCGAAGGTTAAGGTTTTGTTGTTCAATCATGTTTATAGAATTAGTTGTTGTTCCATTTCCTGTCATTTGAGTTATCATCGCTTTGGTGTGCAGACGATTTGAGACTGTAGTGAACATTGACATATGTTGTCTAGTTCCGAGATTGATGATCCTTTCCTTGAGTGCTTTCTAATTGCATCAGTTTACAGAGGGAAGAGTTACCATCACTGTACCCTTGACTGATAAATTGTTGTAGCTTTCTGAATGCATGATTTGAGTCTTAGGTTTCTTTTTGTAAGTAGATTTTCTTCCAAGCATCCATTTACTCTTGTATTTAGAGCACTATACTACTAGCATTACTCTGACAAATGACCACCTCAAACTAAGTACACTCTTTGAGATAACAAATCATTCCTAGATTGACAATTAATGTAGGGTAAATAGAGGTGAAAAAGACCCTTTAAACTGCTCGACACAGGGCAAGGTGGAGGGTGAGAGAGATCTACCCTCACCTGCTATCTGTCTAGTCAAACTTTTGTGGTCCAAAAGATTTCAAGTGGAGAGGATTGATCCAGGAGGATCTTGTCAGTCCAGCATGAGCAAAGTCTTCAGTGGTTCAAAGTCAAGGTGATCTTCAAATGATCATGGTCGATGAGGTCTTGAACTTTATCAGCTTTGCTAATTTTGTCATCGGCATTCAGTGTCCGGTATCTTCAGCTTCGACAGTGATGTTTATGGTTCAGGTTCTCTGGTGATGTCAACGGTTTTCATGGTGTGAAGTATATGTACCTGGTTGTCGTCAGTTCTGTCGGGGTTTGGTTGTCAGGGATGGAACAGGTCGCCTTATGAGGTTTTTATGTCACATTGTGACAATTTTTGTAAAAGGAGTTCTTTTGTTCATTTGACAAAATCCAAAAGGCTAAACTCTCAAGACAACCACGTCAGCATCCAGAACTGTCGGGTCTAAAATTCACCATGTCCCTTGGTGGTTTGGCCGCGGGCTATTCACATGGGTGGTTAACAACTCCGCATAGTCAACCTGGCCGCCAGTGGCTAGTTGCTATTATAAAGTCGTTTTTGGGTTTTTAAATGATTTTTTGGTGCTAGTTTAATGCAAGGGCCTTGTAACCAACTCCTAAGGTGGCCTTTTGTCATTTGACCGAACCCTAACTTCAGTGTTTATGCCAATCTTGACTGTGGAAACCTCAGATGTACCTGAAACCCTTTAAATGCACCATTTTATTCATGAAGAAGACATTAGTGGTTTTGAAGTTTTGTGTGAAGATTCTGGAGGTTATAGGCAGTTTTTGTTTTTAGTGTAACAGGAGCATCCGAAGTCAGAATTGGGAACCGTGACAGGCATTGGAAAGCTATTTTAGAGAGATTTCTTATGATAGTGACCAAAAGTGCCTACATGCATAATCAGTCTGGTTAATATTCTATGTAATTGACCTCCTCAGATTCAATCCTAATAAAGCAGTCGCCCATCTTGAAAGCGGACCCGGAGACATAGTCCATCAGGGACGAACTCCGTAATTAATATTGTTGTTTGGTATCACTGTGTTTTTCTTATTTTCATTTCTATTTTACATCTTTCTTATGTTTCTCATCTATCTTATAGTCTTTCCTCTCAAACAGTTCTCACAGTTAAAGCACTTTAAGTTGACATTCAGTTCACTATTGACATTAATAAATTCTACTTCAGTTTAACATATGATCATTTCAGATCAAGAGGAGCCTACTAATTTGGAGGAAGGATTGCTCGATGCCCAACTCTTCGTGGTACACGTAGCATATAATCACTTTGCATATATTATTCACTTTTTGACTATAGGAATGGCATCGGAAGGGTATACAAGTCAACAAAAGAAGGAACTAGTAGTGCTCTCGGCGAATTTCTCAGTGATTGCGGGACATTTCTATAAGATGGGTGCAGATGAGATATTGCGACAATATGTGCTAGATTTTGAGCAGAATAGTATCCTCGCTGAAGCTCATAAAGGGGCTGTGGGAGAACATTATGCAGGAAAGGCGACAACATAGAAGATTTTGTGTGTAGGTTTATGGTGGCCTACGCTACATAAAGACTCTAAAGCATATTGTAGGGCGTGCAATGCATGTCAACGAACTGGAAAAACATCACAGAGGGACGCGTTTCCACTAAATCCTCAAGTATCATTGCAGCCATTTGAAAAATGGGTGATTGATTTCATTGGGCCAATTCATCCCTCAGGGAAAAAGACAGGTGCGCGCTACATCATCACTGCGACGAAGTATTTAACCAGATGGGTAGAGGCAAAACTATTTAGGGATTATGCAAGGGCTACAGTAGCGAAATTTTTGTTTGAACACGTCTTAACCAGATTTGGCTACCCAAAGTTGTTGATGATTGATCGAGGTACGCAGTGCCTAAATGAAATAATCAGCACGTTAACTGAGGAGTTTCAAGTCTATCATCAGAAGAGCACATTGTATTTTGCGGGAACGGTCGGATTTGAATTCAAAAACCCCTATAAATTACGTGTGTTGATCCAACAGAGAACATTTTGCACTCTTAGAGTTTTTGTTGAGTTGTGTTGTTTGTTGCCTATGAACCACTTGTATTTTGAGGATTTGGTAGTGAGCCCTGCATTAGCCAAGTTATCAAAGTTGAATCATAAATTCATCCTTGAAACCATGTTAGGACGAAGCCCTACAAAGGCTGTGAGTATTGGTGGCAATGTTGCTTCTGAAGGAGCTTCTCCAGAGGTGGTGAGTATGGAAGCTCCGACTCCTATGCCTATGCCGCCGAGGTTGCCTAGTCTAAAGCCTACCCCTACAAGAGAAACAAAGAAATCGACGAAGGATAAATAGAAGAAGTCGGTGCCAGTACATGAGTCGACCAAAAAACACTCTGCAACTCAAAAACAGAAAGACGAGCAGCCTGAGAAGGTCATCGATTTGGAGGTGGAGGAAGGATAGGGCACAAAGGACATAGATGTTGAGGGAATGGAGCCCATTACCAAGTTGCCTAACTATATCCCTCCACACAAGGGGAAGGCAAAGGTCACCAAGGACCTAGACTCTGAAAAATTTGTCATTTCTACACCCCTGCTGCCAGAGCAAGTTCCCTTCGAAGGTCCGCGCCTTGCGTGCATCCTCGTACTAAAGATGGAAGATTGGGACCTTGCAGATCATGATAGGTTCCCTCACATAGAGACAACCAACTATATTAAGCGCATCTACTAGGAAAACTTAGGTGTCACTGAGCTAGAGATGGTGGAATGTATCCGTGGAGTGGAGAATTTTGGATTGTCGAACCTGTTGTGGGTGCCCCATTATCACTGCACCACAATCAACATAGCATGTGTGCATCAATTACTTACTCTAGTGCATGATGGGTGCTTATGTCTAGGAGGGCCTATACCCATCACTTACATTCTCATGCACAAGATCATGCACTTGCGATACGAGGGTTTGAATCCAACCAAGGAGTTTGGTGGAAAGGCAAGAGAAAAGGATTTTCCCGAAAAGATGAAGAAGGAATTTTCCCTCGTGAAAAATTTATGCAGATACTCAATCACTTTCATAAATGACCCTGTGGTGCAAATTTCCACACAAATCTTAGCCACAAAGGTAATGAGGAAGTGTCCCGCAAGCAAAGTTCTGGCGCCCGTGGTATCTCTAGCTACACATTGCGTGATTAGTGTATAGTTCAACTGGTCAAGGTACCTTTGCAGTGAATTCCTTGTGAATTTCCACGAGGTCCACGATGAGACCAAGCCATTCCATTATGCTTGGTTGTTGCTCTCCATTGTGTTCGTTGCATGGGAGCTTCCGAAGGACAACCAATTTCCTCCATTGAAAGAAGGATTGTCGGAGGCCGCACAGTTTGCCTCCCTATGGGCCACAAAGGACCCCAAGTGGGTCACAGAAACAAAAATATACTGGGTTTTGATGGAAGAAAGCCTCTGCATGGCCATCAACCAGCACCCAAGGTTGTCCCCGGCCTTGTACATGCAGTTGTTAGCATATGGTGCATTCAAGGTTGACTTCCATCGAGTTTAAATTCAATCACAATAGGATTCGAAACAGAAATGGAGTGACTTTCCATATTTGGTCACCGATACAAACATATAGGAGGTAATCATGCGATGGCCTGCAGAGTGGCGTTCCCCCTCAAACTTGGATGTCGGAACCAGTAAGGGCGCGGGAAGCTCGACAGCAAAGAAAAGAAAGGATGTAGCCCAGTAGTCCACACAAAATTTGACCGCGCAACGAAAAAAGGATGTCTTAGAGAAGGCTCGGATGGAGAAGGAGCACGTTGCTAAGGAGCACAATGAGCAAGAGCACCGCGAATCAGAGAGAAGTAGAAAATCCCCTTCGCCCGAGACCGAGGAGGAAGAACATTCTGAACAGGGCAATGGAGGAGATGAGGCACAGAGCATCCTGTTTCAGCTCAAGAAGCATGGATAGGAGTAACGTGAAGGTCCTCGGAAAAATAAGAAATTGGATAAATCGAAGGATGATCCCATGGTATTGACAGATGGTGGTCTCAATGAGATTGACGAAAAATTATGGAACACTACAACTGAAGTACTACAATAGCTCGAGCAGCAGTATATGTAGACGCTAGGGAGCATCCAGAAGGACATGCACGAGCTGTAGATCCAGACTAATAGGATACAGGTGGGTGCGGATCAAGAAAGCGCAACACAAGTGAGCCTGGCACCGGGGACGGTTCAGGTTACGGAATTGGTAAGGACCCTGGACCTTTGAACCGTTGCTTTACTGAAAGGGTCCCTACGCACAGAATCAGTCGATGACCGCATCATCTTAGGCACCCATAAGAACATCGGGCTGAACAACGCTCCCTAAATAACTTCTTCATGCGCTGCAAGCAAGAGTGGTGGAGGAATTAAGAGCTAGGGAGTAGCGCGCTCTCAATTTTATTAGTGAATACATGGTGAACAATGAGCAGATGTTCACCGAGAAAACACAAGACTTAAAGGAAAAGGAAACGCTTTAGGCACAGAAATTCGGGCTCGAGTCCGCCGTTGCAGAGGCATGTAGAATAGTGTCAGAGCTTCACATTCTAGAGGACGCGCAACCGAAAGCTAAGATCAGGAAATTAGCCACTAGAGTCCGCGAGGAAAAGGACGAAGTTGGACGAGTTCAATTCGAACTCAACATGAAAATCATGGAGCTGCAGCTCAAATTATAGCCTACGACTCCGCCTGAGGTTAGGGAGTAGTGTGAAGCCACCATAAAAGAAGGGATGGCCACTTTGGATGCCGCAGTCACTGACTGCTCAGCTTTATTTGAGAAGGCAATGAATTTGGCTCTGGAGGAAGACCCAAACCTCCAGATATTGAATACAGAGGTTCACGAGCTGTATAAGTAGTATGATGAGGTCAGGCCAACGACGCTCTCAATTGCTCCAGCATAACACCTAGTCAAGTTACAACAGGGGAAGTATCTCCCCACACATGTAGAAGCAACCCAGAAGAAGGAGGTCATGATTAAGGCCAGGTTGGGACCTTGGTTAGAAGAAGCTTACCAAGTCACAACAAACATTCAAGAGAATCATACAGGCTTGCAACAAACACAACAAACGATGAAGTTGGCCATAGAAGGACCAGCTACAGAGTAGCTAGTAGAAGAGGTCAAGCAAGCAGCTATGCAGAGTTCTGCTAAGGTTGCAATCGTGCAGGTGGAGCTGGGGGCTCTTTGCAACAAGATCACAACGTCAACTAAGTGACTAGAGGGCGATTCATGACCTTTGTGTTTGTGGCTTGTTGGGATGGGGTCCCATAGGTCAGTTTTGGGGTTAAAAACCCAAGTTTGGATGTAAATTTTGGGAAAAGATGTAAAGTCTCCATGATTTGTGGATATGGAGGATGTAGATGGTTAGGAGTCAAAGGGGTTTTAGCCCCTTGTTTATGTGAAAATTGAGTCGGTCTTGAGATCCACCCTTGGTCCATGAACCATGGGATTGTATGTAAAAAGATATAAATAGGTGTGTCTTAGAGAGTCTAAGGCATTTTGAGGTCTGAGAATAGGAAAAAGGGCAAGTCAGGAGCAAGTAGATAGAAGAAGAAAGGCTCCCAGCTGAGTGCGCGAAGGAATAAAGTGGAGTCTACGGCTGAGGGTGCGTACCCCTGCAACTCAGTGCGCAGGGTAGGCTTGAGTCTATAACACCATATTGAAGATCAATAAAGCAGATTGTTGAAGAATTCTTGTGTTTATCTGTTTACTTATATTTAATTATGATTGCCATATATTTTGTGATTTAATAATGTATTTATGAACTGTTGATCTATTAATGCACGACTCTGTGGGATATGTCTTAATAACCGTATGCAATGCATGTTAAGTACTTTCACAAATATTATAATACATTATGTTATGTTTATTAAATACTTAAGTAGATCAGCGCGAGCTTAGATCTAGGGTTATTTTCTAATATGCGTAAGTGGATGATTCAACTATTAAGGGTCTGCAAAGACCTATCGTAGACCTTCGCTAAGGTCTAGAGGCCGTTTAAAGGGAGTTGTAGTACTGAGCCCTAGGGGATTATAGATATGTGTGAAGGAAGATCTAGGGAAATAAAAGACATCACGCTGATCTCTGGATGCGAAACTTGGTTCCAACATCCCCCCATACTGCTTCAAGTGAGACTTCAGCGTATGCTATGTGGGTTGATGCCAAAAGGGCCAGTAGTGTAGGGTTTTGTTTGGCGCAATTAACTCTGAACCTGGGTCAGGACCCACTAAGCCAACACAGATCTACAAAATACCATGGACATAAAACCATCATTCCCAAAACCAATTGTGAAATCCATGCACAAAACCATAGGTAGGTCCACCCACCGAATATATGGTCCAAAAATTTTTTTGTGGTGTTTCCCTAGACCTCGTGCAGGGGGGCCATTGCCCCCCTGCAAACCCCCCAGAAACGGGGGGCTTCCGACCCCCTGTGACCCCCCTGCTGCACCTGACACAACGTACAAGGGGGGCTATTGCCCTCCTGTGACCCCCTCGCACGTGTGGTAGTCATGGAAAGAATATTACACACACTCAACAAAAGGGAAGTGCAACAACATCATCTAATATCCTCACCAAACATTCTACATGATAGAATGTTACTTTTATAAACATTGTTCACACTCAAATTTCATTGTTGGTGCATTCCTCCAAAAAATATCGTCCCTCTTAATGATGCCTCTATTCTTCCCCAATCTTTGTCCACAATTTCACCACAAGAACCTCAACCACTACATAGATTCATAAATGGTGATATATGATTTTGTGGTACAAGATAAAACATCCTCATTGATGGCAAAAAATTCTCCCATGTGGAGTGATTTTGTGGTGTCTTATTATCCAACATTACCTTCATGGGGCTACACACTAACATTACTTTCACGGGGCTACACATTTCATGTTACACATACCACCAACAGTATGAAATATAAGATTGCAATATGAAAGTTGACACTTACATTAGAAATAGGTCCACTAAAGTACGAGAGTTATCGTACCAAGAGATATTGAACATTGAGGATATAAATTGAAGAACTCCTTGTTGTTAGAATGCCTTTTTGACCCCTCTAATCCCTACTTTTACCTTCATATAGTCCTCTTTCACACATAACAAAAATGTATCATGCTAAATTAAGACAATTAGATTGTTACAAGGTAAATATTTAATTTATGTGAAAAATATATGTTTTAGATGTAGTGTTAGGTTTAATTATTATTATTAGGATTTTCTAGTGAAGGTTTTGCAAATCCTGCAACCCTTGCAAGGGTCTTTGATGAGCCCCAATTTTGGTACAATTTGGGCTCATTTTGGCCTATTTTACTTGCCCAAACCATTCATTTTTATTTGCTTATGCATGCATTTCTTAGTTTATTCATGTTGTTTGTAGGAAGAAGGTTAGACACTTTATCTACATGACTAATGCATTATGATTCCAGGTTTTGGCATTAAAAAGGAGCAAGAGACTACGAAAAAGGGGATAAGGAGATAATGAGGTGGCACTGCTGATTTTGTGGAGAGATGTCCACGGTCTTGGGACATTCCTCGT
>APFE031492375.1:68318-80263 GCA_000404065.3 Pinus taeda | reverse complement strand
TTGCGATAATACCCTGTCAACCCGAGAAATCCTCGCAGATGCTTTATGGATGTGGGGATTTTCCATTCCTTAATGCTTTAATTTTGCTAGGGTCTACCTTAACTCCTTCATGAGATACAATATGACCCAGATATTCCACCTCTTGTACTCCAAAGAAACATTTGGATCTTTTTGCATATAATTGTTTCTCGTCCAATAGTTGTAGCAGCTTGTCAACATGTTCAACATGATCCTTCCAAGACTTGTTGTGGATTAGTATATCATCAAAAAATACTAACACAAATTTTCTAAGGAATGGTTTGAAAATTGAATTCATCAAACCTTGAAATGTTGAAGGTGCATTGGTAAGGCCAAAAGGCATGACCAAAAATTCATAAGACCCTCATGAGTTCTAAATGTTGTTTTCGGAATGTCTTCAATCTTCATTCTGATTTGATGATATCCTGAACAAAGATCCAACTTGGTGAAGTAAATTGATCCATGCAATTCATCTAGTAACATCAATGACAGGAATGGGGAACTAATCTTTAATAGTGAGCTTGTTGAGCTCCCTATAATCTGGACACATGCGCCATGATCCATCCTTCTTGTGCACCAATACTACTGGAGCAGAGAAAGAACTTTGACTCGGTTGAATTATACCAGCCTCTAGAATTTCTGCAACCATACGTTCAATTTCACTCTTTTGGGCATAGGGATATCTCTACCGCCTGATGTTTGGAGGAACACTTCCTGGAATCAGATGAATAGAATGATCATGATCATGAATAGTTGGGAGACCTTATGATTGTCTAAGACTTTTTGGAGATCTAGAGAAATAGATGATTCCAATGTGGAAACATCTAGTGAACATAATTGTGAAATTAAACCTCTTTGTTCCTTTTTTAGAAGCTTTGTCATACCGTTAGAGCTGATTATCTTTGCCAGTTTCCCTACAATACCCCTTAATTCAACTTCCTTTCCTTCCACAAAAAAATTTCATGAAAAGTTCTTGAAAATTAAAAGCTATTGTACCCAAGGATTGTAGCCATTGGACTCCTAGTACAACATTAGCACCTCCCATTGGAATGGAAAGCATTGGGTTAGTAAATACATAATCTCCCATGGATATCTTAATATAATGGCACTTTCCAGAGCAATTTATTGTCCCTCCATTTGCAACCATCACTTGACACTATGGTGCTGGATATAAGAAGAAATTCAATTCTTTTGCTACCTTACAATGAATAAAATTGTGGGTACTTCCTAAATCAATCAACACTATTACCTTTTTCTTCTTGTATTGTCCTTCTATCTTAATTGTTTGAGGAGTGGTAATTCCCGCCAATGCATTACAATATATAGTCGGATTCATTTCTTCTTTATCTAGGCTTTGTTCTTGGAGTATATCCTCTTCTTTTGACCTTTCTTGCTCATTTTCTTCTTCTTCTTCACAATCTATGTAGAATAATTTCTTCTCGGCACACTTATGACCTTAACGTATTTGCTATCAAAACTGTAACAAAGCCCTTTTGCTCGTTTTTCTTCCAATTGTTGTGGTGTCAACCTTATAGGTTGTGGAAGACTAGCGGCAACAACACTTCCGTCTTTATAGTTGTGAGTGGTATGCTTCCTGGTTGCCATAATTTTGCTTTCCATTTTTCTTGCTAACCTGAATGCCTTCTCTAATGAATCAGGTTCCCAAAGGCGAACATCATGTTGGATATTATCCTTTAAAGACCCTATGAACACATCAATCCTATGCTCCTCTGGAATATTTTTTACCCTTATGTTCAATTTTTGGAACTCCTCAATGTGCTCCATTATTGAACCCTTTTGTTTGAGACTTATCAATTGGCTAAAAAAAGTGTTGCTTTTTGTAACCTCATAATGTGCTGCCAATTCTACCATAAAAATTTCCCAAGTGATAATTTGTTTATGAGAGCAAAGCCATTGATACCATACAAACTGATTTGGTTCCAAATATAAAGTTCCAATACGTACCTCTTGTGTGTTTTGCACATTATTGAGATCGAAAAATTGCTCCATTTGTAATATCAATGTTGCAGATCCTTGCCATCAAACTTCCTCATATCAATTTTTGGAATATGGTGGGTCTTTAATCCCACATTAGAGTCTATGAAATCATTATTAACATTTATTTTCTTCGTATCATGATTTTCCTTTACTACCTTTCACCATTAGTAAGTATTTCTTGTAGAAAATTTGTCAAATCTGTCTTCAAATCTGCCATGTTTGTCTTCAAATCTGTCTTCAAATCTATCTTCAATCATCCATCTTAGCTTCCACGCCCTTTATCTTAGATTCCATGCCATTTATCTTAGCTTTTGTTAGCTTTTGCAAAAGTGACACTTGTTTCTCTTGGTCTTGTAATTTTGATATATCATGTAGCATTTCTTCGTCTTCTTCATGAGTCATGCTAGAGCTTTCAAGTTGCTTACTAGGCATTTTCATTTTCTTTCCTTCGAGCATCAGTTACCAATAATAATTCTCTACTATTCCCTTTGAATTTCTTCAAAATAAATTTTCAAACTAGGCTTAAGCAAAAACTTAAAAAAATCTACACACCTTTTTTCACTTTGTAGGAGCTAGATATTGCCTCTGATGTATCTCTGTACTTTCAAATCATCTAGCTCTAAATTTGCGATCTACAGTAGCCCTCTATGTTCACTTTCCAATGCCACTAGCTTGATCCAAATCACATTCTCCAAGGAAGAGTTATGGGAAATCTCCCATAGTGACTTGATTATAGACTAGTTCAGTAGAGCAAAGTTGTATGATGTGCCACGAGTCACTATTTTGACCTTTGGCCCTGAAAAATATAGACAAGAAACTACATTCCATCCTCTTTCTATAATTTCTTATGAAATTTCAATTTGATGCTTTGAGAGAAAGTTATGACGATTTTCCCCAAGTCACCTGTTTGGAATGTAATTCAAGAGTCTACAAAAAGACCAACTTCCTCAGATCATATCTCTGCAAATATAGATCAAAAAGCTCAAAAAATTTGGACCCAAGGTTGATCGTGATCTCTTCTCAAATGGGTTTCTTGTTTAGCTTCTGAAACGTTTCAGAAAAAAATTTATAGCTAAAATGCCACGATGACCTATTTGGAGCAGCGAAACCCTAGAATCCAAAGCTCTAATACAAATGTTATGAAGCCAGCTCAAGAAAAAGATAGATCAATGCCTTAGAATTTAGCCTCTTCGAGGGGGAAACCTCCTTTACATTACATAAATGAACAATTATTGGATGATTCAAATGAAAAAACTTCCTTTCTATATATATGAGTCTAAGGAGTCACAATATAACCTAGCCGACCTAACAATAATAATATAAAGCTACAAAAATAACAATAGAGGGATTCTATGGGGTACAATAATAACAATATGGGGATAATAGGGGCACAAAAATTATTAATAAGGGATACAACTACAATAGTAATGGGATAATCACTAGTATTATAGGGTCCTAACACAATAGATGATAGAGTGCTAGGAAATCCTACTAAGATGTGACAAGTTCCATGGTGTGCCAATGTGTGCCAAGGAGTGTTAGGGAGTGTTAGGGAAACACACAGGAGCATTAGGTCATAATGCATGGAAATGAAGGAATAAGAGTGTGTGACATGGAGTGTTAGTGAGTTGAAAGTGTGTTAAGGAGGAGTTACAAGGCATGCTTGGCAATGCTAAGGAATGCCAGAGTTCTAGGGTGACATGCGGCCAAGATGTGCCAACGCATGTAAGGAAGTGTTATCTGGGAGTGTCAGGGAAACACAAGGGAGAACTATGTCAAAATGAATGGAAATGAACAAATAAGAGTTTTTTATTAGCAGTTTCAATGAGTTCTAGGTGTGCTAAGGACAAATTGACAAGGTATGCTAGGCAGTGTTAAGGCATGCTAGAGGCTAGGGTGACATGCCAAGATGTCATATGTGCTAGGGTGTAACAACACGTGTCAAGGATTGATAAGGAGTGCTAGGGAAACACAAGGGAGAACTAGGTAAAAATGATTGGAAATTAATGAATAAGAGTTTGTGACAAAGAGTGTCAGCAATGTCTAGGTGTGCTAAGGAGAGAGTGACAAGGTGTACTATGCAGTGCCAAGGAATGATAGAGTGTTAAGGCGGTAGGCAAAGATGTGTCAGGTGCTAGGGTGAGCTAGGGAGTGTTAGGGGGTGTCAAGGAAACATAAGGAATCACTAGTTCAAAATGCATGGAAATTAACGAATAAGAGTGTGTGAGAGGGAGTTTCAATGGGTTCTTGGTGTGTTAAGGAGGGAGTGACAAGGTTATCTGCTAGGCAATTCCATGGTATGCTAAACTACCAAGGCATGTCAGGAAGTGCCACGGTGTGCTAGCAAGTGTCAAACCAAGCCAAGGAATGTAGGGGATGTTAACGCATGCCACATAGTGTCAAGGCATTCTAAGACATGTCAGGTGCTATGGCATGTCAAGATGTAAATTGTGTTGCTTAATTGTTTTAGACCAAGGTTGGATATGATGAGCGTTATCTTGGTAACTTGTTATGTGGGATGAGTGAGATTGTACCTGAGTACCCTAAGATGAGTTATAGTTAGTTCTTAAGTGAACAAACAAGCGATATGTTGAATGTCCATGACACATGAGAATCCGGGTTTGGCCTTTGAATTTTTTATGCAAACACACTTAAGTGCCACAACACATCTACTATGAAAAACAAAATCTGCCATGAAAGAAAAAGTAATGGATTGAATGCACATGGTTTAGGGTCTACACGTATTCATATGTTAATGCTTATTATTGTGATATACAATAGCTATTCATATGTATGGTGTAAGACTCCTCTGGAGATTTGTATCCAACAATAACATCTCTGCGGTAAAAGGTGTTCTGTCAGAGGTTTCTCCATCAAAAATAGCAACCAAAAGGGACCTTACTGTGCACACAGATGAAGAATTAAGAATATTGTTATCTATGAGTGTTGATGTGGATGTATGGGACAAAATTACACAGGCAGTGAACATTTTTGTTCAACCAATCCATATCTAAAATGGAAAATGTGTGATTATATATACATGTGTGATAGTATTTGGAGAAATGCCAACCTAACCCACAAATTTATTGACATTTTGCTGGTGTTGACCTATAATTGTTCCTAAATTTAGTAAACGTGTAAAATAGAACTGACTTTTCAATACAAAATATAAATTGATAGGAACATGGCCAAATTGTGAAAGTGTAAAAATTGGTATGGTTTAAAGGGACCGATCCCTTTGAAAAGTGTTAAATGTGGTAATGAAGGTTGAGCATCGTTCTAGAACCCCTTTGGGCATCCATCTTAGGAATTGGTGTAGGATGCAACACTTCAAAATAATTTTTGAAGCAGTGATGTCAACACTTGTGTAGTGACATGGGGTTAGAGTTGGCATGTCAAAGCTCATTGGTCTACTTTGGAACTTCTCTAGGGTGATGCCTTAGATGATTTCAAGTATGAGGGCATTATTTGATATTTTGTTTGCATTGAAGAAGCTTTGGAGTCTAGATACTGCAGAAAAACCCCTTGCTATGAATAGGGAAGCACATGCCATTAAAGAAAGTAACAACAAGTACACAGATTTGAAACTCAAATCACATCACTATTTATTAATCTTTGTAACAAGAAATAAATAAGAATTTCAAACACTACTATTCACTTTTCCTTTAGTCTAGAAGGTACAATGAATCTGGAAACATGTACAACAATGTCTCAACTTTCTTAACTCCTAATCCTAATGCACCTTCCTTGCATGGATATATAAGACAATTAAAGTTTCTCACTAGTGAATATGATATGAGATATGCAAAAATGATTCCTTAGCTAAGGCTCAGAATTAATAACTAGGGAAGTGCTCCATTTACCTATGCGTGCAAAAACTAAATAAAGCAAATAGTTTTTCTACTCCAGGTGCCAGAAACAAATCCACTGCCTAAGGTAAGTGCTTTTCCAATAACAAGATATTAAGGACTCAGAAACTTTGTTGCTTCCTTCAAGAGAGGTGTATGCCAAATAGAACTAAGCTATCATGCACTATCCTCCAAAATCATTCACCTTTAACAAAAATCTTGTGCCCAGAAAAATACAAGAGACCAATATCCAACAAAATTCACTAACCAGCCAGAGACCCTTATCCTAAAATAGTGAGGTAATAAGGGAATGTCAACTAGGGTGGAATATTTCACCACCGAAATTGACAAGAGATAGAAGGGGTAAAAAACTATCAAACCTAATGCTCAAGAACAATTGAATTAATCCACACTTGGTGATCAAAAATGAATTCAATCCTTCTTTATTTATAGATTTTGCAGAGGGGTTTCATATTCTTAAGTGATTGAGTAAAACTTACTCCAAACCCCAAATTTGGGTTTTTTAAGCCCAGATTCCCCAAAAATTGCCCAATAATGGGTATTTTGGGTTTTTTTACCCTTTATGGACGACTATAGTCTACAGGGATGGATAGGATATTACGTCCCATTCGTCATCAATTTGTAGAGGATGTTACATGGCACCTAATAAAAGAAACAATGCTTTAGTTTAGGAGGTAATAACTAAATGCTTATTTCTTTCCACATAGGACATACATCTTGCAAAAATGGTCATGGGGCACAAATACTACAAAAGGCCTAAATATTACTAGCATTGTCATAGTCCAAGAATAAAAACCCTTTCAAGTGAAACAAGGTTAGTACCACATACTACAAGCACAAATGAAAAAATTCAAAATCAATATATTTATTCAATGAAAGAATGATGAATCATATTAGCGCACTTCAAATTTAATAGCTCTTGAGTTGCAGTGTCAATCAAAATTTCTCAGGTTGGATCATAGTTAAGTACTCAATGTTGTTTTGGGTCCAATTTGGGGAAAAGGAGGAGCTCTTGCTGACAATGGGATGATCAGGCTTTTAAGAAGGGAGTTCTACTATACTTTTCAACATACAAGCCATTCATTCTAGTGGAGGAGATATAGAGAAGCCTTTAATAAGGACCTTTCCAAGATCAATTTGGAGGAAAATCCATTTTCAAATCTTAAAAATAGTTCTAGATTCAGACAAGAATATTCAATTTTCAAAACAATTATTAATTCCCAAGAAATTGGAGCCAAGATGACATGTTAACCATTTATTCTTCTACTGGACAAGGAAGCATTTATGAAAATTCCTTGGCCCTTTGATCCAGTGTTTGATGTAATCTCTTGATTAGAAATATAATCAGAGATGCAGTTTATATTAAGGAAAAGGGAAAAGTAGAGGGCCAGTTAATAATTATCTCTAAAAAACTCTCAATAGAATCCTAACATATTTGAAATGGAAAAGGATACTCCATTGTTAATTTTTGCTTTAGAAACTTTGCTAATTTCCAAGATTGAAGCATGTATTCGTGCCTTGAAAGAAGTTCACAAATGCTTCTGATATTGGTTGAAGCAAAGAAAATGTGAAAAGTTACACTCACATAGAGGTATGGGAAATAAGTATGTGGAGCTTGTTATCCCAGAGTCCAAACAAACAATGGAAAAAAGGTGAAAAAACCAAGTCAAAAGGTATTTATAGTTTTTTCATGCAGAGGTAGGTGTTAACTCCACACTCTACAGTGAAGGCTTTGCGACGCAAGTGACACAAAGGTTTGCATGCAGAACTTTGGATTAAAAGGAGTGGAGCTTGATGCTACATGTCCATTATTACCCCACTTTTTGTATGAGCTACAGGATATAAAAATAATGAGATACGGGAGATACAAAGTACATACTATTGTTATTCAAATTTAATAAAAAATATTACTATGTCTTCCTCAACATAAAAGAAACATCTTCCATGAAATATTTTTTCCATGAACCTAATCTAAAATGAATCTCTTCCATTGACACGCCCAGCCACAAACAAAAATGATGCTGATGGGCCAATTTCAGTTTAGAAAATTCACAGTTAGCTTCAATTATAAGATCTCCTATTTTCAATTCAGATTTCAGTTACAAGCAGTGAAATAGGACTTGCTGATCAATCACGATTAATCATGAGCTGGAATATGCTCACTCTCTAAATGACCTGATCTAAGTATTTGTGAGTCTAACTCACATTGACCAAGTTTAACTCATGGTCAATGCTTGATACTTTCCCATTAAAGTAGATTGCTGCGATTGATTCCAATTTATTTGATTTTCAACCTTGACTCGACGAGCACGAGTTTTTCAAGTTTAGGTATGCCGCATTACTAAAAACTAAACGTCAATCGTTCCAAAATTTATTTCTCATTTCTCATTCCCAAAAATCATACGTCGATACCTTCAGTAATCAATCACTACTCACTATTACACAGTCCAAACTCAATATTGGGGAACTGCCAAGGTGAGTCTAAGTCCAGACTCCATATCGGGTAGTTGCGTGTCACCTTCAATGTGTGTTATGTTTAGACTTAACCGCTTCACTATTCAATAATCGAGGTACGTTGGCACTTGTCTTAGATAATAGGTATATTATTGTATTGAAGTTTCAATGTTGTTTTCAATGGAAAGTTTCAAGTTTCACTATTCAACAATCGAATGTTCGGTGTATTCCTTTGGTTATGAATTTTCAACCCTATAAATGGGGTTTAAATAGATTTTAAACATGCACTAAGAAATGGTTTCGTACCAACCATCGACCAAGTCATCAAGCATTCCTTCCTTGGTTGATGTCTTGCCGACTTCAAAGGCTTTAACCATGCATTCATAACTTTGGGTATTTTTGTTCTTCCAGAATCTTTTATTGATGTATTGGTTCAGTTGTCTTATGCTAAATGAACTTGCAATTCAAGATTACAATGCAATATATGTTGATAATATTTCCTTTAGCTAGCATTTCCTCATATATACCTAACTGTGTATCAAGGTCATAATGATATATTAGGTTGAAATGTGCTTGTGTTGCTGGAGAGGCTCCTCTTTGATCCTTAACAAAACCTCATATCATTTAAAACCAACCCTCTTTTTTGCGAAGTTATATATGGCATTTTTAATTTTAATTTTTTATTGTATTTTATAGGAGCAAAATTAAATACAAGGCATAATTCCAAATCTAAAGAGAAGCTGCAATTTAAACGCAAGTCCAAAACAACAACAATGTCGAGGGAGAAGGACTTTGCTTGGGCTTATTGTGACAAGATTCTTGGAGACCCTAAGCTCCTTTGTAAATTTTGCAAAGTGAAATGTAGTGGAGGCATTTATAGATTCAAGTACCACCTTGCACAAATACCTAGCCATGATATACATCTTTGCAAAAACGTTGATGAAAATGCCAAACACCGAGCAACCTTGGCCATTGATATGTTGAGTCAGCATAATGCAATGAAAGAAAAGCAAAAAAAAGAAATAAGAATTCCTGGAGTTGAATTTTTTTTCCACTAACCCATTTTCATTTCCCTCTATTGAATCCTTAATGTAGTTCCTAATTTTCCCACACAAGCCTCCAAGTCCAAGTCAAACCCAAGGCCAAATGAATCCTCCTACATTCAACATTGGAGGTGGAAACATAAACACCTTTTTTTCTCCCCGCACAAAACCTGGTTCCCAACCTACCTTGGATACCACTAGTTGGAAAAGAAATATCCATAGTCAGGCAAGGAAGGCCATTGCCAAATTTTGGTACCATTCTGACATACCTTTCCACTATGCCATAAGTCCTTACTGGCAAGCTATGATTGATGTAGTTATTTTTACAGGTCCAAGGTTCAAAGTTCCTTCATTAGAGAGCATTAGGACAAATTTTCTATTAGAAAGTGTTGAAGATTCCATGCTTGTGCTATCTGAGTTTCGTTCATCATGGGTAGAAACAATATGCACAATCATGAGTGATGGATGGACAAATTAGAGGAATATAACTTTAATAAATCTCCTTGTATCTTGTCCAATAGATACAATGTTTCTCAAATCAGTGGATGCCTCATACAAGGTTAAGACTGCACAACTTATTTGTGAAATGATGGAGGAATTCATTCAAGAAGTGGAAGAATAACATGTTGTACAAATTTTCACCGACAATGTAGCTAATTATATGGCTACTAGTAGACTTTTTGAGATTAGGCACCCCACTATTTTTTGGACCTATTGTATTGCCCATTGTATAAATTTAATGCTTGAGGACATTGGTAAGCTTTATTGGATATATGAGGTTGTGGATAAGTAAAAATCCATAACCAAATACCTATACAACCACGATATTGCCATAAACACCATGAGAAAATACAGTGAAGGTAAAGAAATTGTTTGACCTGCAGTGACTAGATTTGCAACAAATTTCATATCTTTGCAATTTGTGGTTGAGTAAAAGATAAATTTGAAGAGGATGTCCTTGGGACCTGAGTGTATGGCATCTAAATATTCCAAGACCCTTGAAGGCATTGAAATTATTCCACTTGTGTTTAATGACAGTTTCTGGAAAGATGCTGAAGAGATTATTGTTGTGATGGAGTCCCTTGTTAGAGTTCTCAGGTACATCAAGTCTTTTAACTTTTTAATGTTTTAAATTTCATTTCAAGCTTCTTTTTATTTTCAAATCTTGAACTTTCAGGATGGTTGATGGTTACAAACCCACTACGGGTTACATTTATGAGGCGATGGATCTCACAAAGGAGGCCATCAAAATAAGATATGGGGATGAGGAGGCAAAGTATATGCCTCTTTGATACATTATTGATGCACATTGGGATAGGAAATTGCATTACCCCTTACAGACTGCTAGGTACTTCTTAAACCCATAGTATTTTTATGATAAGATCAAATTTAATGAGGATGGGGAGGTTCATAGAGGACTTATGATATATATGGAATGGTGCCTCCCTGATCTAGAATTTCAAAGTTGTGCCTTTTCCCAACTACAGGATTATAGAGAACCATCTAAATTATTTTCCTATACCAATGTTTTATGGGAAAGGTCTAAGGTGTTGCCAAGTACCCTTTGAGGCTTGAAGACTTTATCAGTTCATTAAATTTGTTTAAACCTTATTTTGTATGTTAAATGTTTTATTAAATTTTGTTGTCTTTTTAAGTTTTTACTATTTAGTATTTAGTATGTCTACTCACGAACCCTTTCCACTTGCTAGGTCTTTGGTGGAAAAACTTTTGTAGTGATATGCCAAATTTGAAGAGATTTTCCATTTGAATCTTAAACCAAGCATGCAGTGCTTCAAGTTGTGAGTGCAACTGAGCATGTTTGAGAAAATACATTCTAAGAAGCACAACTGATTGACACAAAAGAACTTAAATGACCTTGTATTTTTCCATTACAATCTACAACTTCACAACAAGAAAATACTAGGTGAGAGCTTGAATTTGAAGGTTTCATAATTTGATTTGGAATTTAAAGTTTAAAGTTTAAAGTTCTGTTGATGCCTCGAAAATCGCTGCAACAACATTGGGGGATAACCACCCAGTCTGGACCTTAAAAGCAACTCCTTTTCCGTTTGGTGTGGTGGCTCCGACTGTTCATCTAGGTCCAGTTACCTTCTCCCTATTGCTATTGGTTTATAATGTATCTTTAACTACCAATAGACAGGGACATCAGATCACTTCTTCTTGCTGATCAGGCAAGAGAATGACCCTTAAGCTGATTTGGGTTCAGCTAAGCCACAACTAAAGTTTTGCCTCTTTGAGGAGAGGACTTAAAAGAATGTAGATTTTACTCTAAATGCAAGCTTATTCTAGGATGCAAGAAAAAGAAACTAATCTAAATCCTATCTTAATTAGGCAGATATAGATCTAACCCAACTAAAAGCAAGATAATTAAAATTTTGGGATTTAAATATGTCTTGTTTTATAATGTATATCAAGTTAATGAAGTAGTTCAATTAACTGATATTATGGTTACCAAAACACATTCTATTGAGACCTTAAAACTGAAATAATAAATCAACAACATTCAGGAAGTAGTTCACAAAATGATATTGATTATCAAATC
>APFE031492375.1:39831-68298 GCA_000404065.3 Pinus taeda | reverse complement strand
ATATTATATATACATATTAATATATAAACTAACTTTTAATATATATTACCCTACCTCATTCCTAACTTATTTCACTCATATATATAAACTACACTAACCTACAGCATACGTTTTAACTCCATACTTAAACTAATATAACAATCCACACCATAACTAATATATACTAAAACTTAACTATATTATCCTACGTCATTCCTTTATTAACTTATTCAAACCAACGTTATACGAATTATGGTTTAATGCCCCGTGGCTCATGCTTTATCGACATTTCGCATCGGGGGGTGGCGAATGTGCTCATCGGGCTCTTTTAAAATTTGGTGCGCATAACCTCTGACCCGATACTTAAAACATGTTCATAAACGATCGGGTAATCGCATCGGGAGGATGGGTAATGAGGCTTATCGGGGGCTTTTAAAAAATCATGCGAAATATAAATGATGCGAAATGCCGATGCGATATATCGCATCGGGGGTGACTCAAGGGGCATATCGGGGGTCCATCAAATTGGTTGCGAAATAGAATTCCCCATGCAATTATTTTTATATTTTTGTTTTTTGTTTTAAATTTAAATTGAATTAATTAATTATATAATATATAATTAATTTAATTAATTTAAAATTTAATTTTAAACTTAAATTTTCATTTTTTATTTTGTTTTTATGAACATAAGTTTTTTATAAACTACAGCTACTTTAAAAATGAAAATTAAACTATAGTTATTTTGAAAATAAATGAAAAAATAAATTACAGCCATTTTGAAATTATGATTTTCGAGATTAGTAATTTATTGGAGTAGATTACTAAAATCCCGCTGCTTAATGATTTGGCCGCATAACTAAAAATGAAAATGTTAGTAAAAACTCGCTACGGGTTAGTATTTAAAATGAATGCCTTATTGAACTAATTTATTTACAAAATGCAATATTGTACATTTTATGCAATTTTAACCCAGGCTATATAAATAATAAGATTTTCAAATGAGTGCCATTTTCAAACCAGTTGACCAAATGAGGCGAAACAAGCGTCAATGGGAAGCTTATAAAAAATCGATTCTAACAAAGCAAACAAAACAAGAATCTAATGAAAACTAAAAATTAACAAAAGCGTAGGGCAATCAACTAAAATAAAAATCCAAAAAGGTGCCTAGCCAAAATTTTTATAGAAAGGGTCCCCATTATTTGAGTTGAGCAAGTCAAAAATGGGGGGTTGTGTTTTTACCACAACAAGTTCAAAGTAAATCTTAAATTCACATTTCAATGTCTCATGATAATGATAGGTTTGGATCATTCACCAATAGACCTTGAAGATATAGATTTGCAAACTACAAATGCAGCAGATTGGGTCCAATTAGAGGAGACTCCTCTTTTAAGCCTACATGACTTGAAGAACTTTGAAGTCAAGCAAACGGAGGAGTGGGAGAAATTGCTTCTAGTTCTCACTCTTAAGAGTCTTAGATTCTTAGTTACTGATTTTTTCTAATTAATATGTAGTTGTTTGTAAACTTCTAGAAGCAGTTGCTTCTATTTCTATGTAGTCACTAGTTAGGAGTCATGACTCAGTACTTTGGATCATGTTTGGACTCATAACATATATCAGATGCTTATTCATTCATGATATTTTGGACATCTATTGATATTATGAATTTTTTGGACATGGCTTTACTGAATATCAATGAAAATTGTTTTTTTTTTTTTTTTAATTCAATATATGTGTATATTTTTATTTATTGAATTCACTGATTTTTTCCTGATTTTTTTCTAATCTTTCCCCAATTTGATTAAAACTCTTAGCTCTTTTTCCTCACTGATTTATTGTTTATTCCGAGTTTAGTAACATTAGTTACAAGTTTCATTCTTCACTTATGAGTGCTAAGGTGTGCTAGAGAGTGCTAATGAATGTTGAGGAGTGTTAGGGAGTACTAGGAAAACACAAGGGAGCACTAGGACAAAATGCATGGAAGTGAATGAATATGAGGGTGTGTTGGAGAGTGTTAATCAGTGCTAGTTGTCATGCCAAAGAGGGAGTGACAAGGTATGCTAAGAATGGATAAGGCATTCCAGGGAATATCATGGAATGCCAAGAAGTGCTAGAGTGTGATAGGTAGTTCTGGGGTGTGCTAACATGTGCGAAATAGCCAAGGCATTCCAGGTGCTAAGACATGCTAGGATGTGTAAGGTGCTAGAGTATGCCAATATGTGTCAAGGATTTTCAAGGCAAGAAAAGGAATAAACAAGCTAAAATGAAAGGAAATGAACACATAAGAGGGTTAATAAGGGGGGACTTTATCCTTTTCAGAAGGGGCATGCTAGGCACACTAATAATATGTTACAATACATGCCAAGTGCCAATGTGTGCCAGGTGCTATTTTTTTTCAATGCAATATTATGCCAAGGAGTTCTAGGGCATGCTAGGGACTACAGGAAATGCCAACACATGATAGGGGAGCACGATGCTATGCTATGCTATGGCATGCCAACATGTGCTTTGGTGTCCTACTCATGGCAAGATGTTCTAGGTACAAAGATGTTCCAAGACATGTGAGGTGCCAAGGAATGTTAGTGTATTGTTCCAAAACATGTTAAGGTGTGCCATGAGTGTTGAGGAGTGCTAGGTCTCTTTCATTAATAGAATTGACAGAGCTTGATTATATATTAAATAATATAGTTCCTACACACACTAGTGGAACTTTATTTAAAGGAAATTTTCTAGATAATAAACCTAATAGAGAATAATCATGTGTTGACTCATACGAAGACTATATTCTTATGACTTGAGGGAAATGATACACACCAATTACTTCTTAAAAAATTGACCAGTTGTTATAACCACTATGACCTTGGACACATAATGAAAAAGACTCCACAACAATGGTCTTAAATAATTATATTTTGACAAAAAATATAGTAACAATACATAGCATCATCAAAAACTCATTGGAATGATCAATGATGAAGATAATTTTTTGACCATCACCAAAAGTAACCAAAAATAGCATTGGTGAGGGTAAATAAAATATCATCACTCGAAGTGTCACCAAAGAGAGAATTAGTGATGGGCCTTTAAGGGCCCTCACCAAAAGTGTAACCAAAGAGAGAATTATTGATGGGAACTTAACGAACCTCATCAAAAGTTTCATTGAAAATGGCTTTGGTGACAAACTTTAAAGGACCATCACTATATACACTTACAATAACAATTTATTAAAGACCGTCACCATATGCGACATTAGTGATGGACCTTCAAGGTATGTCACAAGCATGAAGTGTCATCAAAAACTCATTGAAATGATAAATGATGATGAACATTTATTGACCTTCACCAAAAGTAACCAAAGAGATCATTGGTGACGGTCAATAAAAGATTGTCACTATAAGTGTAACCAAAGAGAGAATTAGTGATGGGCCTTTAATGACCCTCACCAAAAGAGTCACCAAAGAGATAATTAGTGATGGACCTTTAATGATCCTCACCAAAAGTGTCATTGAGAATGGATTTGGTGACAAACCATAAAGGATCATCACTACATACAATTACAACAATGCTTTTTTGAAGACCATCACCATATGCAACATTGGTGCTAGACCTTAAAGGTCCATCACAAGAATGACCCTCACCAATGACCTTTTTTATTGTAGTGCTTACTCATGAGAAGGCTAAAGTTCAAATATTTGTCAGTGGTTTTCCATTAGAATTTAGAGATCGGATTGAGTATGATGAGCCTTAGTCACTTGACGAAGTCATTGGGAAATTGAGGCATTTCTATGAGCAGTCAAAGCGTAAGAATGAATCTCAGCATGGATGGAAGGGAAAATATAAAGATAGAGGTAAATGGTAGCCTAAGAGAAAAGGGCCTCAGAATGCATATGGGAAAGAAAATGTGGTGCCACAAAAGATATCTAATGCAACTAGATACGGGCATGGATCAAAACAACAATAGAAGCAACATAGAGGTGAGGGCACTAGTCGGTTGGAGTGTTGGACATGTGGTGAGGAGAACCGTAGGAGAGATTTTTTGTAGCATTAGGTTGGAAGGCCTAAGATATACAGTGCACAAGAGGTGTAGACTGTCAGGGATGTTGGTCAGAGTATTCCCCGTATCTATGCAATAGTGGACAACAGGCAAGAAAAATACCAGGAATCTATCATTGAGATGGACGGTAAGCTTTGTGATCAAGTTATTTAAGCAATTGTACTTTCTTTGAAAGTGATGTACACTACTTGGGACATGTTGTCTCCAAGGAGGGAATTGTAGTAGAATCAAAGAAGATAAGGGCCATCACAGAGTGGGTATCTATTAAAAGTGTGGATGAGGTGAGATCCTTCATTGGTCTAGAAATCTATTATAAGAGGTTCATTAGGAATTTCCCACAGATTGATTATCCCATCACATCATTGCAAAGGAAAGGTAAGAAGTTTGAGTGGACAAAGGAGTGTGAGGCTAGCTTTGAGAAACTTAAGCAGTTGTTGACACATGCACCAATGCTACAAATTTCAGATCTAGATAAAGAGTTTGTAGTATGCACAGATCCTTGGAGGAGAGGACTTGGTGCAGTCCTTATGCAAGATGGATAGTTGGTATGATATGAGTCACAGAAACTAAACGAGAGTGAGAAAAACTACCCAACACATGATTGTGCGTGAGAAGGGACCATACTTGCATTGAAGATGTGGAGACACTATATTCTTGGTAGGAGGTTTGTACTTATCAGTGATCATATTAGGTTGAGGTATTTGTTTGATAAGTCAAATCTGAATGCCAAGCAAGCTAGATGGTTGACCACGATCAACGAGTTTGATTTTGAGATTAGGTACATAAAAGTTAAAGAGAACAAGTTGGCAGATGTTCTGAGTAGACTAGGATAGGTACATCACTTGGAAGTTATGAGATCCTATGGGATGGACCTATATGATATGATCATGCATGCAAGTTAGTAGGAAGTCAAGTATATGGATATTTTGTGTAGCCTTACAGAAGGATGCTGGTATAGGTGTAGGTGCACAAGGTATGGATTATTGTCTCACAGTGGATGTATTGGTGAGGTTCTGAGACAAGATATATGTGTGAGACAACAATTAGCTCAAGAATGTGATCTTGAGGGAGTTTCATGTGAAACCTTATTCAGGTCACCTAGGTTATTACAAGACACTGACAATAGTGAAGAAATTCTACTATTTGCTGAATTTGAAGAGGGATGTAGCAAATTTTGTGGTGAGGTCTTTTGATTGTCAACGAGTGAATGTAGAGTGTAAACATCCAGGTGGACCCCTACAGCCAATTGTGATTCCAGAGTGGAAATGGGAGGTCATTTTCATGGATTTCATCATAGGGTTGCCTAAGACAGTGAAACAACATGATTCCATTATGGTCATTGTGGACAGATTAGAAAATGTTGCAAAATTCATTCTAGTGAAGTTTCATTCTCAGCTAGCAACATGGCACATGTATTCATCAAATATGTGTTTAAACTACATGGTGTTCCAAAGAATATTGTGTCAGGCAAGGATGTGAAGTTCACTCGCAATTTTTGGAAGGATTTATTTGTAGCTTTGGGCATAGATTTTGCCTTAAACACAACTTGTCATCCACAGGAAGATGGATAGAGAGAGAGGATCAACAGGATATTGGAGGACATGTTGAGGATGTATGTGATGCATCAACAAAGGAAGTGGGAAGAGTATCTCCCTTTGGTAGAGTTTGCATACAATAATGGTTATCAAGAGTCATTGATGATGAGTTATTTTGAGGCATTACATGGGTGGAGTCGTAACACTCCTATCAGTCAGAGTGATCTGGTTAGCAGGGTGTTGATTGGACCAGAGATGTTGGAAGACATGGAACAAGAAATGCAGGTGATAAATAATAATATAAAGGAAATACGGGATATGCACAAGAGTTATGCAAAGAGGAATAGGTTTTTCAAGGAGTTCTAGTTTGGGGAGTAGGTGTACTTACACATCAAAGCAAAGAAGAGCTCCTTGTGGATTTGATCATGTGCCAAGTTGGCACCACATTTTTTTGGACCATTTAGTATCACTAAGAGGATTAGGCCAATAGCCTATCAACTTGCACTTCCTCCAAAAATGAAAGTCTATGATGTTTTCCATGTGTATTTACTTAAGAAGTATGCTAAGGATTCTAATCATGTAATTGACTTGTATGTATTGTAGGTGGAACCAAATGGATAATTCTAGTAGGATCCTCAGTGTATATTGCAAAAGATCGTGCTCATTCTCTAGCATTGAGAAATCAAGAAAGCTAAAGTGCAATGGAAGCACTCTGGGCCTGATGAAGTTACATGGGAGATGGTGGATCAGATGTGGGATATGTATCCTTCCTTGTTTTCCAGTTGAGGAAAAGCAGCTTCAATATGGTGGTTTGGTATATGATTTATGGTTGTTGGTATATGATTTGATATGGTGTTTAGTATATATTTTGATATATGCTTTGGTATATGATTTGGTATATGTTTTGGTATATATTGTGGGTAATGATGCTATATGTACACATGTATATGGATGCAAATACTACCATGAGCTATGTTATAAAGCTCCACTATGTGGTATGGGTGTTATGCCATTATGATTATGTAGTCATGTTACTATGCTATCATGTGGTTATGCTATCATGATGTTATGATGTCATGTGGGTTGGTACTTAGCATGATGATCATTGTAAATACTGTAATGAGTTGCGTTATAAAGGTCCACTATGCGGTATGTTATCATGTTGTCATGATGTTTTGTTTTGAGCAGATCTTTCATTGTAAACACTGCATTGAGCTATGTCATAAGATTCCATGAGCACTATGTCTTCTTTCAACAGGTTGATGAGGTATATGCATGATTAAAAACTAAGGATGGTGTCCCCCAAGGGGGTAGGTTCTCTACTAGCCTTGGTTAAAATTCCATGTAATAAAAGTTAAAAACAATAACCATGGTTGATGGGACACTTATTCCAAGCTAAATGTTGGGCAGGACATCCTAGGGGGTTTCAATTTGGTTGTTTATGGCTAAGGAAATTGGAAAAGGAAAAGGCTAAGGCTTGGAAAGGAAAAATTGCATTTTTTGCACAATTATTCATGAAAATAATGAAAATTAGGAGAAAATGGAGGTGAAAGGGCACAGGTTTCATGTGAGGAGAAAAATGAAGGAAAGTAATATAAAATGAAGAAATAAAGGCCTCATTCATAAAAAGTATTATGAGGATCAATTGGTAACCTTTTGCGAGTTGAGTTTTGGACCTCTCTCATTATTCTCTCTCTCTCATACCCTTGGACATTTATACTTTCTTGGAGCAACTTTTGCATTGGAGCAAGAGAGGCAACGAAGGTAAGAGGAGGAAAATATAAAGTAGGGAAAGGCATGATCAAGTAGCTACAACATGCTTCATTGGAGGTAACAACTTTCATGAGTGTTTCCCTTACTAAATGGCATACATGGAATTGCATGTGGTTCTTTTCTATCATGGCATGGGTTTTTCCAAGTGTAACAGTGTTTTCAGCCTCTGCTTGCCATTTCCGGATAGCCATAGTGTGATGGGATTCTCATGTTTTGGTTGAGATGGATTTCTAAATGGATTTGAAGCTGAGTGGGGTGGATCTTCTACTGATAGAGAACCTGGCCTAGTTGTCCCTGAACCAAATTGTGGATCACATTAAAGCCACTGACCTAGTGACCCCTAAGCCAGACTATGGTTTGTGGTAAAGGCAAGATTGTGTTGCCTTGGTGGGCCTAAGAATCCTTGTTGATGAATGGTGGGATATACAATAAATCCAAGAGGTGGTTTTCTCTTTGTTGGGCCTAGTGATCCCCGGTTTGGGATATGTGGTAAAGCATGGAGAGTGGGTCTCATTTTAGGGCCTCGTGATCCGAGTTTGGATTGCAGTAAAGCCTAAGAGATTAGGAGATGGGAAAATTCCTCACAATGTAGGTGGATAAATCTGGTGGCATCCATGCTTGTTTGGCCTAGTGATTAGGTGGAGATCATGGTAAATCATGTCATGTTGTGCTCATTATGTTTTCCTAGTGATTGGGGATGGACTACGATAAAGCCTGGTTTTTGTTGATGAGGGTGAGGTGGTTTAGCCTCGAAATTTCATGGTTGGTTCTTTTGTTTTAAGTCCCACATTCATGCTTTGAATATGGCACGGGGGTGAATGGCTAAAGAGAGATTTGGCTCAGTCATTCTATAGTCAAGCAGAACTTGGTAGTCCCATCTCTGGTTGGTTTATTGCATTTGTTAATGAGAAATTCATTCCCTTGATTTCCATGTGCAAATGTATTGATGTATATGTGGATTTTGATGGTTGATATGTTTATGATAATTATGTTCATATTATCTTGGTTATATGTATATTTCCTAACAAAAAGTATGTATGGCTCTCAACATGTTTTTACTTGTAAATAAATAGATAGTGTATCTATGGCCTAATAGATGATAATGCAACAAACTACATGAGGGAAAAATGGTTCATAATGATTCTCAGATAAGTATGAGATCCATACACTTAATTATGTTGTTTATACCTATAGGTTACATGTTGATGGCATCTTTGACAAAATGTCTGTCATGGCTAGTAGAGGTCACGTTATGGTCTTGTTTAGCTTATTTCTTTTGCACCATTATTTCCACATATTTCTAATGATTTCAAGCTATGACTCCATTGTGGGCAGTGGGCTGGGCTCTCAGCTTGAAAAAATGGATTAAATCCAAGGGTCACTAGTATAGAACTATAAAGTTTGGTCTTTGTTCACTAGAAGGTAAGCACGTGAGAATGACTTTAGGTTGTTGGTCACTCCCTTTCCCATATCATGAGAGTGACTATGGCCTAATAGGACCAGAACATTAGTAGGATCTATGGGCAGGTTGGCTGAGTGAATGACATGTCTCTTGAGCATTATGTTGTTCATGTTAGATGAATGTG
The DNA here is from genome assembly GCA_000404065.3 of Pinus taeda. Classification (NCBI taxonomy): domain Eukaryota; kingdom Viridiplantae; phylum Streptophyta; class Pinopsida; order Pinales; family Pinaceae; genus Pinus; species Pinus taeda. The sequence goes on along the minus strand of APFE031492375.1, from coordinate 59,374 downwards.
TGTGATGTTTCCATCGATTCCACTTCCTGAAGGTCACATAGGAGGTAAAATCTGATCATAGTAGCCTCTCCTCTCATGTTTAGCCTGGTTGGCATGGTTACTTGGGTGGATGTGGGAGGAGGTTGTTACAATCGACAAGTCATGTCAATAGTAGCCCTAATTACTAAGCTTCATTGGCCATTGTTTTCATTTATAATTTCTCATCTAAAGCCTATATATTTTATCAAGTTACTAAATGGTGATTATAATCAATGGAGATGTTGGAATTAAAGCATATGAAGCTTTTATCATCCAATTTTGTAATTTAAGGTGAGGCAAATACAAATCAGTGTCATTAGTGTCACTACTCAGAACAAAAAATACAAGTAGAATGCATGACACAAAGCCATAAAGAATTAATAACATAGTGATATCCCCTAAGAATACGTATGACATCTTGCTCAGTTAATTTCATGGGCCATACAAGGATTTTAAGTTTTCAATGATTGAACTAGTGTGGCAATAAGTCATATTCTAGATTTGATAATAGGGAAAAAATATCAACTCAACAAGAAATGGTTGAATATTAGTTGATACCAATCTAAGATGAATTTTACTGTTGAATCAGTGCATCTTGAAGTTCATGTTGAAATTTTTCTTGAGATTCAACAACCATGTTTGGATGATTCAAAATGAAAACTAAAAATATCCTTATTATTACACTAGAATTTTACTTGGGTATTTACAGAGATGAATAAAAACAAATTTAGAGCTTGCAATTAGGAAGCTAATTGAGAAATAATAGTCTCAAATGCTCCAAAATTGCAAGCTCTTAGAGAATCATCTTGTAGTTTCAAACAAGTTACTCCATATGTTTAAAGCTTCAATGCAAACAACATCTATGCAATTTTATTTTCCAAATATCATAGTATTCATAGTATTCATTTCATCTTAGTTGCAATGGCTTCTAAATAACACTACACATAGGTTCAACCTTATTTCACTGCCTTGGATGGCCACCTTGTGGGAATTTTCTTATGAAAACACATGCATTTAAAAATCCAAGCCATTTAGCTTCTCTCAAGCAATTAACGAGTTCATCAAGTCCCAAAAAAACTTAGATTATTTCTTTTTCTAGGTATGGAAGTATCAAAGGAGCTAGAAAGATTCTTTCAATGCTTTTGCTTCCCTTTATAAATTGTTACAAGCCCTAGTCCCCACTTTATGATGGTTTTCTCACTTGACATATAGTTGATATTAACAAGAACATTAGTCATAACTTTACACATGTTGATCAAATACGAATTATCACAAGACATCAAGGCATTCTCTGTCATCATCCACATTTTAAAATAATGGTCACCCTTCTTGGGAAATTAGATAATTTGTTACACACACATTCTCACATGGATTTGCATTATTTTCACTATATGGTTATAAATTTTTGATAGCCATGATCTGTTCATCTATCATTACAATTTTGTTTAAAGTGCTCTCATAAGAAAAGGTGCCTTCTAAATTATCCGACCAAAAAGATCCAATAGAATTTTTCAAAAGAGGAGAAGTGAATGGTCAATTTCCATCCAATATCAGAGAATACTTAAAAAGAGAAAATAAGTGTTTTTAGAATACAAAATATCTTTAATGTATGTGGTAAAAAACTAGGCCCTAATCTCTCCAATAATTTAGAATGGAGAATTCATCTCATTTAGCTGATAAAAGTTATAACCCCATACTTTACTAAGATAAATTTTTATTATCTTCCAGGAAGATAATATTTTTGTTCCTTTTATATTTTCTTCTATTGCTAAACCCAATATGGAACTTACAATATTATATTGTGTCTCAATCCTTCAAGTATTTACAATATTGAAAGTATGAAATTAGATTAGCGAATTAATATGTCTGATCTAAATAATTAGTTTAGAAAAGGATAAACACACTTTTATTAGTTAAAAAAATAACCTCAAAATTATACCTAGCAACATAAACTCTAGTTGGGTTGTTAAAAGTAATTTCTTAATAGCTCATCAACGTAGTAAGAGACAATAGCATTGGTAAGGATATCTAAACCAAATTATTTGATTCTATTCTGAATAAGCATTTTGATTTCTATACACAAGTGTTTCAACCAAACATTGCTAATAAAGATCCCTCATCTCTTTGTTAAAGTAAGATATGGATGTGTTTTTTTATTTCATTTAATTAATGTATTGAAGGTGTTTGGTATAAATTAAATGGATTATCCTAAAAATACTATACATGTATACAACAATGCCTATTAGATGCAAGATAATCCCTTGCTACTAAGATATCCTACATGATTTTCAATTCATGGCTATGTATGGAAACTTTCAATTCAAATTTTAGATCTGGGCATACCTACTTTTCCCTAGGATTGCATTTTAAAGCTCTAGGTGTGTATTTTTTCTAAATTTTGGAAATAAGGGCTACTTTACTTGAACCATTATGAAATTTAGATATGGACATATTTTTATTTTTTGGAATCATAGAGGAGAGGCAAGCCCAACATGCAACAAATCAATCATTATGTTAGTAGGAGGATTACTTCCTCTTGATCCTAAGGATCATGGCATACTAATTGGGGAATGTTACATACCCACATGTATGGAAAACAATAGGAGAATTTTTTTCTTCTATGATGCAATTTCCACACCTTGTAGTATACATTATTTATTATATGTTATTTTCCCTTTCCATTTGTTTTCACAAGTTATCTACAACCCGAACTTTCTAGCATGTAACATAGTTGGCATGATTGTACCTAAGATTTCCCTAAAGGTTGAATACTAAGTTTCTAAGGTGTTCTTTTCTATGGTGACGTTTTATTTTATTTTTTATGCCTGTCATCTGGCCATATAGTGGCCATTATCACCCAATTAAAGAAAAATGGTTCATGTTTCTTGCTTTTCTAAGGAAAAATGAGATTTACATTGTTGATGATGAGGTATATTTCTTCTAAATCCTTTATAGCTTACTTTAGTTTATATTCTAGTATTCATTTTCTTTCATGTCTTATACTCTACATTGTATCTTCTTTCATTTTCAAAAGAGGAACTCAATATTGATGGTAAGAAGTGGGAACTGAGGAAGAGGATAGCAATGACACTAGAGTGACAAATGCATAAAGAGAGAGAGAGAGAGAGAGAGAGAGAGAGAGAAGATAACTAGTCTAATTATACCCTTAAAGCCAATATCCCTCATGAGACACACATATATAGACTAATGTTCAAGTCTTTCAAGTTGGTCATATTACATGTAATTCCTTGGCAACACAATGATAATGTTTTGAAGTGATGTAACAATATTTCATTTGTAAATTGTAGCCCAACCAATGTTAAGTTGGAAACTCATATTGTAATGCTTGAGATTTCATATAATATAGTTTATGTGGTTGAAATTATTAATAGTTGTACTCAATATTATTTAGTATTGTAATTAACATATTTAACTTTGAGTTTTCATATTAGATGAACATGTACATTCTATGGCATTTTTATTTATTTATTTTTGAAATCATACTAATTCATTTGTTTCTTAATAATTAACACAGAAAATTAATCTAAAACTACTAAATTAGTAGTTTATATTGATTATTGATTAACATAAATAAAATGAATATAACACCACTAAATTAGTCGCCTATAATGATTATCAATGAAAATAAATGAAATGAATATAAATTATTGAATCAATCGTTTATATAATGAATATAAAATTACCAAAAAAATATAAATGACTACTATAAATGATAAATTTGTGATTAAAAATGGTGACTAAATTTTGCATATATATGACTATTAGTAGCTAATTTGTATTATTTTATAGCATGACAAAAATTTAGTCATATTTTTTTGGTCATTAATTGGTTTCAAAAAATGACTAAAATCTCTATATAGATAAATATTAGTAGATATTTTATAGTATTTTAAAATGCTATGAACATTTTCGTCATATTTCTTTGGTCATTAATTATTTTTCTCAGTTGATCATCTAGTAGTATATTTTGTTGTCTATTTGGTCATTAATTGTGGAAACTAATGACTAAATTAATAACCAAATTTATGACTAAGTATACTACTAAACGATAAAATTGAGACAATCAATTAATGATTAAGCTAAATAAGACTAAAAATTGGTCACATTATATTATAGTGTAAATTGGCCACTATTGGTCAGCAACTGAAAAATTGTCATTTATATGCAATTTTAGTTGTTTTTTTGTAACTAATTAGTCATTTTTTACTTAGTATAGATATAGTGGCATCCCTCTTAATTGAATAATATTTGAGACATTTTTCCATCTTTAGGTTCCTCCCTCCATAGAGGAGCTTCATCTCCCCCACAAAGATTCTCATCTACTGTTGAATTTTGCCAACAAATGCTCCCACAACATCTGATTATATGCCCACTAAATAAAGGCACTCGTGAAAAATGGACCTAACAAAATTGGAAATATTTGTAAAATCAAGTCACTAACCCATTTCATTTCCAGGTCCAATACTAACTAGAAACTTTTGTCAAACACTTTGTGTTCTCTACTAAATCCCAAGTGAGTGTCTCTTCCTTACATTTCAACAAACACTTGGTTGAAAACCTTGCCACTCTCTTTGTTATTTCCAATTTCCTCTACAAGTGACACTAACATCCTTAATATGAATTTGTTGTACTATTCAACAATCACCCCATTTATTGATTTAATAGTTAATATTCTATTAATAAATGGGGACCCTTGATTAAAAATCCTCCAAGAAAAATTTAGCACTTAGGCACTTTCCTTTTAAATATTTAGAAATAAATTAAGATAACAAGGCCAATCCCTTTAAGACTAGAAGATCTCCCTTTTATTGCATATCGTTGGACCAAGTGTGTCAAAGGTTAATTAACAACCAGGATCCATGAATTGAAATGGAAGGGATCACCGAAATAAACTTATAATATCATTAAACTTTCAATTTGAAAGCTAATACTGAAGGAATTTCTTGTAAAATGAAGCACTTATCACAATCACATATCATCTTTCACAAAATACACAACTCACAAATCCTATCGTAATATAGGAAGATGCAATATTATGGTAGAGTGAGCCAATACTTATCGCATCGTGGAACATTACTTAAAAGCCAATATTATGAACTACAAAATTTTGCGAAGTGCAATAGAACCCAAACCTGATAAAAAGAAATTTTATAAACTTTATGTTAAGTCTGACACTTAGTAAAAGGGAATTTTATGAAGTAATTATTCATTTAGACAAAGTAACCTCTAAACAATGAAAAATATGTTGCTCACCTCGCATCCCATAGACTTCTAAAAAAGTTTGGAAAAACACACGACTGAAAATTTGAAAGTGCGATTTGTGATATTGCGATAGTCTTATCGCAATTGTATAATTGAAATTTTCACACTTTAAACTCTCCACCTTAAAGTTTTCCCTTTCCCATTTTCTATGCAGTAGTTTAAATGAGTAATAAAGGAAATGATAAAAGATCTTAGTGTGTATTTAATAATTTTAATGGAATTTATGTTAAAAGCGGCTCGATGTGATATGATATCTTTTCATCTGTGGTTTGAATAAAATATCCTTTCTTGTAAGCTTTCAAGGTTAACTGTATCATTTAATTATCACTATCATTCTTGCTTTGTGTTTATCCTATAACTCCCATTGATGTATTTCAAGAAACCTCCACAAAAAACATCGTTACAAAGAATGGCAAAAAATCGAAAGGCAACTTCATCTGAGAAATCAGACATAGTACCGCTTTTCTCTAATACAACATGTAGTAAATATGGGGGAACCATGACATGGGAAGCAATGTTTAACCAATTAGAAGAAGAGCAGCCTAGGCCACTAGTAACAAAGGCCATGGCTGATGCTCACGAGTCATCTCATGCCTCCTATTTCGAAACAACATGCTAATTGTTACACCGAATAACTGCGAGACCAAAGATAATACCATTCACGAATATGGTGAAATGGGTAATTGATGAGGTAGACATCTCAAACAGAAATTTCAGGAATAAAAGGTAACAAGTCATGGGGTCATTCCCGCGAGACAATCTACACCTAATGTACCAGCTACAAGAGCCTCAAATGTTCTATAACAAAGAGTTCCTTGAGAATTTCGCTAAATAAAACAAGGACCTGTTGGACGTTATGCAGACTTAGAGATCAAATGGAGGCAAGATCAAATAGGATAAAATGGTATGTACTAAATTGCATCCATTTCTCCCCCTCATAGTTTCGCAGAGACAATGATGTGTAGGTTATGCAGTAGACTCGATAGCACCAAATTTTCCATGGAATGGGTCTCATTAATAGATACATCAGTTCATGCAACAATTATGAACTTAGGTTAGATTTTAACAAACAATTTAGCAAAGGCCACTATGGAGTATAGAAATAAGAGAAGTGTTTCTGCAAGGATTTTTCCCCCTTTCTTTAAGAGTTTTTTTGTTATGGACGCAATTTGATTTAGTTCTCAGTTTCCGAATATGGGATGGAAGTGGACTGTACAGAACCCACTCCCCATCCATATATATCAAAATTTTATGGGAATCTCAATTCCACCGTCATTTTTATAGACTCTATCAGGTTTTTATGTTGCCTATTCATAAAGCATATTTTTGATAGAACAACCCCTAGGATTTCTAAAGAGGCCAAACTAGATATCTTGCCAGTAGCCATATGGTTTGGATAAGAGACATTCACGTACATTAGAGCTTTTGGGAGCATTGCTTCAACACATGTCCTCCCATATTATGTCCCCAACAAACTTTTGGCTAGAGAAATAGCCTATCAAACAACAGGAGAAGGAGGTTTAACCTGAGGACTGAAAGAAAAGAAGAAAGCTATTTAGCAAACCTTCCCATTACAATGTGGCGCTTTCACACTACACAATTATGGACATGTAGTAAAGGAAGCAAAGATTATTATGTCTATGAAATTGGATATAATTCCAAGAAGGCAATACAACCCAAATCACATTCCTAAGGAATTTACTACTATGGTAAAAGTCAAACAATTCACCCATGAAGAGGATGTCTTTGATGACCTCTTCCGAAAAGCAAAAAAATTATCACAAGTTATACATATGGCATCATTACTGTTAACCCTATAATATATTAATTCTTTCCATGTATATTAGAATAAGAGAGTGTTAAAGGTCCCATTGGACCTATTGTAGATTGAACAAATCAGAGAGCCAACTCCTAGCGTAAGCTTGGAGGGATGTTCTAAAGAAAATTTTGAAGAAGAAACCCAAGAGAATTTGACACATGAATCAGAGCACTTAGAACAAAAATCTCAAAATGGAGGAGGAAACACAAATAAAGAGTCTAAGAAAGACACAGCTAAAAGTACAATGGAAACGACCGAACAGGCCCTGGCAAAGAAGCAGGTTGAGATGGCTTCTACTTCAACTCAGACAGGTAAAGTTCTATTCATTGACTTGGAACAAGAATAAGATTAATTCATTAAGAATCTCCATATAGACACAGATCTGGAGCGAACATCTGAACTACAAACCCTTAAGAAAACCTAGCATAAAGCAAACTTAGAAACAACAGGGGAAGAAGCTATAGGTACCCAAGATATTGATATTATTCCTGCTATTCCTACTTCCGAAATTGTCTTAAAAATTGAGGAAATACCTCCATTAGATATATTCCACACTCCTACTCATAATGTTGTAGTCAAAAGACAAAGGAAGAAAATAAAACTCGATGCCATGGTTGTTACAACTCTAGAAAATGAACCAATGGATATTGTGTGGAAGGATACACCTATTGACCCATCATAAAATCTCACAAAGTTGTTGTAGTTCATAGGATCATATGCCATAACCACCATTAACAACGTGACGGAAGTCTAAATGTTGCTGAGGAAAAATGAACAAAAAATTTTGCTACTAGAACAACAATTAGCCCAAGAAAAAACTAATCAACAAGCAGAATTTCACATAGCCTAGCTCCAAAGAGAATTTGAGCAGATGAGGGTACAACACCAAGCCAACTTAGCAAAAAATGATTCTAAAATTTAAGCCATGATGAATAAATCCAAAGACAACTAGAAAATTGATGAATTCATCAAAGAAGCAGTCAACCTCAATTCCCTACTAATGCAGCAAGAAGAAATATTCTGCCAGAAAATATCACAAATAAATCCTTACTGTGAGACCAATGATAAATTAACAAACCAAGTAATTGATATTAGGTTTTAGTATGAAGAAATCCACAAAAGGGTTTCTAAATTTATCACCTGGCAAGAATCAAAGGATGGAAGAAAGGTTAACCTACCAAACTTGGAAGATTCCCACAAAGATATTATGTTTATGGATTGGGACTCTAGGTTGAGACATGAAAAAAGGGTGACAACAATAGTAGCAGGAGTAGCAAGTGGCATAATAGAAGCCATAAATGAAAATATTCATGGGCCAACCTTGTCAAAGAGTGTGTACCATGATTTCTACTGAATGTCAAACAATTAGAGCAGCAATGGAAAAAGATAGCATAGGAAAAGGAAGAGGAAATTAAACATCTAACTGAGCTGAATTGGGAGACATACTGACAGTTTCTATTAAAACCACATACCTAGTGGATAACTCTGAGGTGTTTAACAACCTCTACACAAAATATGGTGCCAGCGTTGATAGATGCCATATTTTTTGGGAAGCTAAAACCTACAATCAGCCAGCCACCTCAACTCAAGCCAATGATTGATATTTATGACCTCAGAAATCAAGTTCAAAGGGGCTAGTCACTAGTTTATTTTACTTTTAGTTTTATTTTTTCCCATTCCGAGGAAGGTTGTTTGAAACCTTCCTCAACTATTTTTGTAACAATCTATTTTGAGGAATATATTCTAGTATTTAAACCCCTCTCATGCATTTAAAGAGGGGTCTAGAAATTTTATCAAAAACACTTTTCAAGACAATACACTTCTATACTTTTGAGGAGTTTTTGATGAAATGAATGGAATAAGATCTATTTTTCTTTAAATATCTAGCATGCTCTATTGAAATGCACTTCTATACTTTTAGAATGTATTGGATTAAATGAAATTGGGTCAATATTGTTGAAAGACATGAGCACGACTTATCATATATGGTACTTTTATCGTATAATTATGTTTTATTTATGTATTAAATGATTCTTCTTCTTTCAAGTTTTTTATGCATGAAATTCAGAATTATAGTTTTGCATTAGCTCACTTCTATATGATGTTAGCTCTCATTTCATTTTGAATACATGAACGATTTTCATATGCAATATATTTCTCTTAATTTTTTTGTCTAACTATTTATCCAAAACAATTATTGTTAAACGATTTCATTTGTTTTGGCTGTTGAATGACCTTTATTACCAATTGCTATAAGACATCATTGTAGATTGCATATCATATTTTATTCCAGGGTATACTTATAGCTAAATAATGTTATATTAAGATATATGCATGTGTTTAGTAGTTAGATTAGATTACACTTAGTTGAATCATTTCCCGCTACATTCTATATCATCCCATCAACATTATCAAATCAACCCTTTCTAGGAAACTATTCCCATTATCCCTAGTTAGAGCCACTATACCAAACGAAAAAGGAGATGCTTTCAAGTTTCGAATTGGGTGGTTATCCCCCATGTTGTTGCAGTGATTTTCGAGGCTTTAACATTTTGGTGCTAGAAGGAGGGCCTGACCATGAACGGAAAGAAAATCTAAATTAGAAAGCCATTCTAAGAGTAAAAATCCCTCACCATCACCTCCGAATTCTCAATCACATTATAAATCCCCAAATACCAAGCATGAAGTTGTGAAGAAATATTTAGAATCCACTATTGTTTTTCCAAAGAAATCAGGTCAATCTTCTTCTACAGAAACTCCCAAGATTCAGTCTTTAATCCATAAACTACGAGGGATTTCCCTATCCCAAGAAGAATCTGAATTATCCCAAGCTAGTGTTTCTTCTCAGTTTGCTTCCTCTCAAAGATTAACCAGATCACAAAGTGAAAAATTTGGGGTTCCCCCATTTGAGTTTCCTCTACCATACCCTTGAAGGAAAACTAAGAAAACATAATCTGAAGCTCATATTGTGATTCTCTCATCATCACCTGGAACACCCTCATTCATTCCGTTATCTTTATCACAAAATCAATCATCCACCTCACAACTCTAGATTGTGATTTACACTAGTACTTGAGCACAAGCCTCCTCTATCCAATCACCTTCAACTACTGAAAAATATTCCTCTACATAGAGATCCACGTTGGATATAAGACCATGGACAAATATAGGATCTATTCAAATGGAAATACCATTACATCCACTACCTATGCATCTAGAAAAGTTGTTTCAAAAATTCAACCTTGATGATGGTCCACCTGCTGAAGAACAGATAAATTACTTCATGTTGTCCATAAACCTGAATGAAGTAGTAGAAGAAGATGAAGTTGTAAGATTGTTCCCTTATACCTTAGAAGGATTAGAAGGATCATGGTATTTTTCATTACAATTTAGTTCCATTAATAGTTGGGATGCCTTTCAAGAGTAGCTCCTAACTAAGTTTGGAGATGACCGATCAACAACTACTCTTTTCAATGATCTCTCCAACTTAAAAGTTGAACCTAGAGAACCAATTAAGGACTTCAATTCAGGTGTTAATAATTTATTAAATAATATCCCAATAACATGCAAGCCCATTGATGAAGTTCAAAATGAATGGTACATTTATGCTCTTCCCTCAAATGCAACTATTTTTGTCAATAAGGCTACCAGACCTACTTTGGCATAAAACATGAAAGAAGCCATAGTTGTAGAAAAACACATTTTAGCTTTAGATAAGAAGAATGAACTAGAAGAAATAAAATCCAAGAATATTAATTTCAGGGATGGATCGAAGAAGAAAGGACCTAAAGATCCTTTTGATCTTGAAGGTTTACAAAAGTTCCTTAAAACCATGTCCAATGAAATGGTCAAAATTAACAAACAAGTAGATGAGACTTCTTCAAGGAAAGAATACAGACCTTACAAAATAAATCCTTCCTATTATCCTAAACCTCAAAATACAATATGAAATGTTGAATTAGATGTGGAGGAAGAGGAAATCTCAACAGCTGAAGAACAAACTAATGACAAAGAAGTAGTTGAATTACAAGGAATGTGGGATTTCATTCTTCCTAATGAAGAATCTCAAGAAGAATTATATGTCACAACCAAAAAGAGCAGAGTTGATTTTCCACAAAAAAATAAAAAATAGAAATCATCAACCCCAGCTCCTAAAGACAAAGAAATAGGTAAGAAATATTCCCCCAAATCCACTAATATGACTCCTCCTCTATCAAATTCTTCACCTTCAACCAAAACTCTGCTAGTATCTAATGAAATGGAATACAACATCGTCAAAGATATGAAAAATACTAGGGCTAATATTACATTCCATGAGCTTAGCAAGTTAAAACATCAATAGAAGATATTGCTCAAAGAGCTAAAAGTAGTCCCTACTTCTCTTCTCACTGTTGTAATCTCACAAGCTGGTCAAGAAATGGGAAGGCCTCCTACTACCTCATCAGAAAAAATGAGTTCAACTGATATTTCTCTAATAGGTGGAGGATCCAAATCCCATACTCCCCCATTTCTTTTGACTTTTGAAGTTTCCAATAAGAATTTGCACAATTGTTTAGTAGATTCTGGAGCTTCATCCAACATTCTACCAAAAACAGTTTATGCAAAATTGAATGTGGAACCCCAAAAATCTGTTGCTCGCATTGTGCAGTTAGATCGATATCAAGTTGAAGTTATAGGAGAACTCAATCAAGTCACTATTAAAATTTCATCAAACCCGAAAGTATGTCAAGTGATTTACATTTTTGTGTCTAATATCCTGAAATTCTATGGTTTGATCCTTAATAGAGTCTAGTCTTAAAAGATTCATGGTTATTTCGCAACCGACTAGTCCCATATGTGGCTTCCTTATAATAGTAAGATGAATAAAATAAGGTTTTACCATGAGAAACATCAGAAGTATATCGTTATAGAAATAGAGGGATAAAATGAGCCTATCGCATACAACAACAATATCATTGGAAATTACTCAGTTGAATCATCTCTAGGCAATTTTAATGTAAATACTTCACCCTTTTTGGAAAATTTGTTATATCACAAATTGAAAATTATTCTCAAACATATTCTTCTAAGTATATAAATTTTGTAGATAGACTTGTAGTTGAGTCTTTATTTTGGAAATTATATTTTGATGGATCTAAATCTAACGATGGAGCTGGAGAAGGTTGCATATTAGTTAGGCCTAAAGGGGAAAAAACTATGTTAGCATGCACCCTTGAATTTCAATGCACAAATAACAATGTCGAATATGAAGCATTAGTTCAAGGGTTCTATAAAGACAATGTCCTTGATATCAAATATATTCAAGTGTTTGGAGATTAGGAAATTGTAATTAAACAGGTGAGGAATATGATACATTGTCTCTCTAGACATTTTAAACATTATCAATCACTATTCCATGACCTCACCTCCCATTTTGCAGCATTTAACATTTCCCCAATTCCAAGACCTCAAAATGTAAGTGTCAATCTTTTGGCTAGCATTGCATCCAAGCTCATTCTACCAGAAGATTATAGCCCTAATCACTTTTCTATTGAATTAGTTTTTAGGCCTTCTATTCCCAACAATATAAAAAATTGGCAAGTTTTTAATAATGATCCAGATATCATAAATTTTCTAATATCCGAAGGCTCTTCTGATGACTAGGTAATAGATGAATATCGGCATGACAACCAGTTTAAGCAATAAACAACTGCAAATTCCATACCTAAATATTTGTTTAAGATGGAAGATTTATATGAACTTAATGATAGATTCAAGAAGCCTACTAAATCAAAGCTTCAAAGTTCAACTTTGAGGTTTCAATTAGTTAATTTTGGAACCAACCTTGAACCTCAAAATATTAATCTTGAACTTGGTCTTACATTTGATGAAAGACTAGCATTTTTTCATTTCTTAAAGAAATACAAAAATGTTTTTGCTCAAAACTATGAATATCTTAAGACATATGATACTTCCATCATTCAACATACCATTTCTATGATATCCGATGAAAGGCTTGTACAACAAGAGTTGAGAAAGATTCATTCGAATTTAGAAAATCAGATCAAATATGAATTGAATAAGCTTCTCAAAACTAAAATAATTTTTCCTGTCAGGCATTCAAGGTGAGTTTCTAACCTTGTTCCAGTCAGGAAAAAGAATGGTGATATTCGAATATGTATAGACTTTTGCAATCTGAACAAAGCTTGTGAGAAGGACAACTTTCCATTGCCTCCTATGTAATAGATACTGCAACCAGTTGCAAGCTTATAACTGATGTCTTTTCTGGATGGATTTTCAAGTTATAATCAGATTATCGTACATTGAGATGATCAGATAAGTACTACATTTTGAACCAAATGGGAAACATATGCCTACCAAAAGATATCATTAGGGTTAATCAATTCTAGTGCAACATTTAAGAGAGCCATGGATATAGATTTCAAAGATTTGGTGAATAAATCAGTGGTAATTTATTTAGATGACATACCTTTGTATTCCAAAAGGTGCAGTAATCATTTAAAGAATTTAAAACAAATCTTTGAGCGTTGTCAGAGATATGGAATTCCTGTAAATCCCAAGAATTTTTTTTTTCTTTGAGTGAAGGAAAAATTCTTGGATTTATCATATCTAAAGAAGGAATTCACATTGATCCTGATAGGATAAGAGAAATTTATGAAATCCCTTTTCCTCATAATAAAAAATCCATGCAATCTTTCCTAGGTCAAATAAGTTTTGTCAAGATATTTTTCAGTGACTTTTCACGAATTGTTTTACCCCTCCAATCTATGATTAAGAAAAAATATGTTTTTAAATCAGGACATACTAAGCATGAAGCTTTTAATATGATTAAACAAGCAATCATAAATTCTTCCTCTTTAGCAACTCCAAATTTTTCTAATCATTTCATTTTATATACCTTTGCTTCTAAGACATCATATGCAGCTATATTGACATAGGTCAATCATGAAAAAATTGAAGCATTAATTTCTTTCTTTAGTTCCAATTTGTAGGGGGCTGAATTAAATTATTCAAATGTTGAAAAATAAGATTTTTCTGTTTTCAAACCAATAAAACATTTCATACCCTTTCTTTTAGAAACTCACACTAAGATAGTAGTTCCATTCTTAGCAGCAAGAAATTTACTAATGCAAAGAGAAGTAGGTGAGAAAAGAGAAAATTGGGTAACAACACTGCAAGAATATGACATTGAGATCATACTAGCTAAAATTGCTAGAGGTAAAGGTTTTTGAAGAATGCTAGCAGGAGCATCCAACATACCAGCACTATAAGATTCAGGTGATGATATACAAATATGTGTGGTAAGCCTCAACGACACTGAATCTAAAGATGTTGATATCATATTTTATTTGAAAAATGGACATGCCCCTATGCAACTCAATTACAAAAGGAAAAGGGATTTGAAGATAAAAGCTAAGAAATATGAAATCATCAATTATGTTTTGTTTACAAAGAATTATGATTCTATTTTACTTATATGCCTTGAAAAATCTAAGGCAGAAAAGGTTTTGCAGGGACTCCATGATGGACCAACTGGTGGAAATTTTGGAGGAGACACAACAACACATAAAATCCTTCATGTTGGCTATTATTGGCTAGCCTTATTCAAATATGCACAAGAATATGTAAGGAAATGTAAAATTTGTAAACAACCGTGGGAAGACAGAGGAAATCCACATTACCATTGCATCGAATCAACATTGAACAACCATTTGAATAATGGGGAATGGACGTAATAGGTGAGATCATTCCTCACTCTTCAAAGCAACATAAATATATCCTTATAGCAACTGATTACTTCACTAAATGGGTGGAAGAAATTCCACTTAAGGTAGTCAATTCTAGAAACATTATTGAATTTATTGACCAGTTTTTTATTACCAGATTTGATCTACCAATTGCCCTCATGTTTGGCAATGCATCTTATTTCACAAGAAATGCTATGACAAAATTTTATCTTAAAATAGGTTTTAAACTTAAATATTATTCTAACTATTATCCTAAGGGAAATGGCTTAGCCAAATCTATAAACAAAAGTCTCGTAAGGATCATCAAATGAACTATTGATAAAAGTCAGAAAAAATGGCATAAATCTTTAACATTTTCTCTATGGGTAGATCAAATAATGCAGAAGGCCTCAATAGGCACTTCTCCTTTTAACTTGGTCTATGGGAAAGAGGTTTTTCTCCCTACAAATGTAGCTATTCCCTCACTAGCCCTTGTTAAATTTATTGAAGAAACTCCTTCCTCTTCTATGTAATTAAGGTAATAGAAAATCCTCAAGCTCCAAAAAGAAAGAGACCAAGACAAAATCATACATGCACATCATCAACAGTTAGTCAAATCTTCATTTGATGCAAATTATGTAAGTCATATATCCTTTCAACTCAGAGACCAAGTATTGAAGTGGGACAAAGAACACAAGGAAAAAGGTAAACATACCAAATTTCAAAGAATTTGGCTTGGTCCATTTCATATTGCGAAACAAATCGGCCCATCAACCTTTTGATTACAAGATTTATCACACAAGACAACTTCTCTCCCTATTAATGGGAAAATTTTGAAGAAATATTTTTCATAGAAGATAACCTCTTCTATCCCTTGTACATTATTGCCTTCACTTTTCCAAGAAAAATAAAAGTTAAATAGTATTTACTTTTGGCCTTTCAATAATAATCTCTTTCATATTTTGATTTTTCGCTTGTATAACTAGATATTGTTGAGAAGATAATTTTCACATTTGAGACATAAGCTAAGTTCTATTTCTTTGAAACTTTCTTTTTTTCCACCAAAATCATTTGTCCTTTACAAAACCTCAACTTTATAAAGAAACCCTTGTTCTACCATTAGTCGTGAAAAATATCTTTAACAAAGAAAAGACTCTCTGCAGATAAGCATCTCTAACTCTATAATTGTCATCCAGAAACTCTTATGGAGTTAATGATTCTCCCCATATAGTAAAATTCTCTCTTCTTAGAGTGTAAGTCTAAGATATACTTGAACTTAAAGGATAATAGGTCTCATCAAGAGTTGACTTACCATGTTCATAGGGAAATAATAACTAGCATTACCAATATTGCATATCAAAAGAGGGTAATGGCTTGAGATTATTTTAATCAAGATACAATGGGTCTCATCACAAGCCAACTTGTTCAGTTGAGTTACAACCAATGAATATAATTTTCAATTTTAACCACCAAACCAAGACAATGAACTTTAAGTAGAAAAAATGAAAATTTTAAGAAAAAAATAAACTGTTTAGAAAAGAAAGAAAAAAGAAGTATATGAATATGGATTTCTCTCTAAAATTTACACTATTATCTAGATTGAATACTAAACCGTTGGTGGTTAATAGGTAACCCTCTTGAGGCTATGGATGCTTGCTAGTAGCAAAGGCTCTACTGGTGACGAATGAGTACATCTAAAAGCTAATGTGCAAGAGCCACTTGCTTTATCTTTAAACCAAGTAAAGATTGATGTAGACAAAGGAATTTTTATTTTGAAGAGGATATCAAATGGATGATAATTAGGTGGATTTTGTTTTCTTATTCAGGTAAATGTTACTTATCTTAACTTTCATGTAATTCCTATCTTTTGAACTATTATTATTTTGGAAATTTCAGAAATTTCAAAAAACTATTAGAGATAACTGGTTCTTCCAGTGAATCTTCAACTGTTGTGCTATTCAACAACCCCCCCATTTCTTGATTTAATATTTAATATTCTATTGATAAATGGGGACACTTTATTAAAAATCCTCCAAGAAAAATTTAGCACTTTGGCATTTTATTTTTAAATCTTTAGAAATAAATTAAGATATCCAATCAAATCCCTTTAAGACTAGAAAATCTCACTTTTATCTCATATTGTTGGACCAAGTGTGTCAAAGGTTAATTAACAATTAGGATCCATGAATTGCGATGGAAGGGATCACTAAAATAAACATAGAATATCATTAAACTTTCTATTTAAAAGCTAAGACTGAAGGCATTTCTTGTAAAATTAAGAGCTTATCGCAATCGCATATCAGCTTTCACAAAAGACACAAGTCAAAAATCCTATTGTAATATGTGAACTGCGATGTTGCGGTAGAGATATCCAATACTTATCGCATCATGGAACTTTACTTAAAAGTCGATCTTATGAACTGCAAAAGTTTGCGAAGTGCGATAGAACCCAGACCTAATAAAAACAAATGTTATAAACTATAAGTTAAGTTTGGAACTTAGTAAAAGGGAACTTTATGAAGTAATTGTTCATTTAAGGAAATTCTGCTCTAAACAATGAAAAGTATTCTTCTCACCTCGCGTCCCATAGAATTATAAACAACTCTGGAAAAATGCACAACCAAAAATGTGATAGTGTGACTTGCGATATTTCGATAATCTTATCGTAATCGCATGATCAACATTTTTGCACTTTAAACTCTCCACCTTAAATTTTTCCCTTTCTCGTTTGCGACATGGTAGTTTAGATGAGTAAAAAGGACAATGATAAAAAATCGTAGTGAATATTTAATAATTTTAATGGCATTTATGTTAAGAGCAGCTCGATGTGGTATGATATATTTACATCTGTATTTTGAATAAAAGCTCTTTTCTTGTTACCTTTAAAGATTAATTGTATCATTTAGTTCTCACTGTCATTCTCACTTTGTGTTTATCTGATAACTTCCATTGCTCCATTTCTGGAAACCTCCAAAAAAAGCATCGTTACAAAGAATGGCAGAAAAGGGAAAGGCGGCTGCATCTGAGAAATCAGACATGCTACCACTTTTCTTCGATACAACACGTAGCAGATACGGAGGAACCACAACATGCGAAGTCATTTATAAACTATTAGAAGAAGAGAAGCCCAGACCACTGGTAACAAAGGCCACAACGGATGCTCAGGAGTCATCTGACACCTCCTATTTTGAAATATCATGTTCATTCTTACACTGAATAGTTGCGAGATTGAAGATAATAACATACATGGATATGGTGAAATGGGTAATTGATTGGTATGAAACCAGCTCACAAAAAGATAGAAAATATAGATCAACACCTTAGAAATAATCCTCATCGAGGGGGAAACCTCCTTTACATTACAAAAATGAAAAATTATTGGATGATACAAATGACAAGACCTCCTTTCTATATATAGGAGTCTAAGGGGTCATAATATAATCAGAGCTAAAATAACAATAATAATGTAAGGGCACATAATAACAATAGTGAGCTTCTATGGAGCACAGTAATAACAATATGGGGACTACATGGGCACAATTATATAATAGGGGGGTTGTAATAATAGCAATAAAGGGTTACACTAGTAGTATAGGGACCTAACATTCCCCTCTCCTTCAAAAAGAGTTGTCCTCAGTGCTTGAGTAGTTCATGATGCTTCTGTACAAAATTCTTGTCCTCCCATGTGGAATCTTCAGCAAGTAAGTTCTTCTACTTGATGAGATACTCTGAAATTGATTTATTTAGTAGCTATCTACTTCTTGTTTCTATGACTGCTACAGGTTCCAATATGATTTTTCCTTCCTCGTCAAGTTCTGGCAATATTATTTGAACTAGGATCTTCTGTGGCTTCTGAATGAGTGGTCATACTTCTTCGTCCTTCTTCCATTTATCCCTTGCTTTGTTTATCTAATCTAGTTGGATAATAGAAATAGAACAAAATAATTCTTCCACATCCTCATCCTTTCTTGAGAATGCATTTGCAACAACATTTTTCTTCCCTTTTTTGTAGAAGATTTCAAAGTCATAACCCAACATATTTGTGACCCATTTTTTTTTGCTCTTCTAAGGATAATCATTTTTCTAAAAAGAATTTAAGAATATCATGATCCATTTTTACCTTGAAGTGTCTTCCCATTAGGTAAGGTTGCCATTTTTTAAGTGCATGTAGTATTTCCAACATTTCCTTCTCATAAATAGCTTGCTTGAGATGTAGCCATAAAAATACCCAATCACCTACATCAAAACTTCTTTCACTGCAATCTTGATCTTCCTGTTGTTTCATTCAATTCTACACCAAAGTAGCACTATCCGTTAAATGTTGAGGAACTTGTTGTTGATTCTCGATGTGATCTTCCACTGCTTGAATAGTTTTCTTCTTGATATGTCCTTCTATCTTGAAAGTTTGAGGTGTGGAAATTTCTTCCAATGCATTACAAGATATGGTTGGATTCATTTCTTGATGCTCGATGTGATCTTTCACTTCATGAACATTTTTATTCTTGATATGTCCTTCTATATTGATAGTTTTAGGAGTGATAATTTCAGCCAATGCATTACAAGGTATGGTCAGATTCATTTCTTCTTTCTCGATGTGATATTTCACTTCTTGAACCTTTTTCTTCTTGATATGCCCTTCTATCTTGGTAGTTTGAGGAGTGGTAATTCCAACCAATGCATTACAAGATATGCTCGG
>APFE031492375.1:0-39811 GCA_000404065.3 Pinus taeda | reverse complement strand
ATCTTTATGATTGTGAGTGGTAGGCTTCCTTGTTGCCATAATTTTTCTTTCCATTTTTCTTGCCAACCTAAATGCC
Organism: Pinus taeda; assembly: GCA_000404065.3. Lineage (NCBI taxonomy): Eukaryota > Viridiplantae > Streptophyta > Pinopsida > Pinales > Pinaceae > Pinus > Pinus taeda. The sequence goes on along the minus strand of APFE031492375.1, from coordinate 39,735 downwards.
TTCTCCAATGAATTTGGTTCCCAAAGACAAACCTCATGTTGGATGTTATTCTTTAATGTCCCTATGAACACGTCAATCCTATGCTCCTCTGGAATATGTTTTACCCTTATATTCAATTTTTGGAAGTCCTCAATGTGCTCCATCATTGAACCCTTTTGTTTGAGATTTAATAATTGGCTAAATCAAGTGTTGCTTTTTGTATCCTCATAATGTGCTAGCATTACATCCGTAAAAATAGCCCAAGTGACAATTTTTTTACGAGAGAAAAGCCATCAATATCATACAAACTGATTTGGCTCAAAATATAAAGTTGCAATGCATACCTTTTGTGTGTATTTCACTTTATGGAGATCGAAAAATTGCTCCATCTGTAGTATCCATGTTCCGGGATCCTTGGCATCAAACTTCATCATATCGATATTTAGAACATGGTGGTTCTTTGATCGAACATTAGAGTATATGAAATCATGATTAACATTTATTTTGTTCTCATCATGAGTTTCCTTTACTACCCTTTCACCATTAGTAAGCATTTCTTATAGAAACTTTGTCAAATCTATCTTCAAATCTTCCATGCCTTTCTTTAAATCATCCATATTAGCTTCCACACCATCCATCTTAGCTTCCACGCCATGCATCTTGGCTTCCACGTCATTCATCTTAGCTCCTATGCCTTTATTTAAACCATCCATCTTAGCTTCCATGCCATAAATCTTAGCTTCTACGTCTTTCTTTAAACCATCCATCTTAGCTTCTGTTACTTTTTGTGAGAGTGAAATTTGTTGCACTTGGTCTCGTAATTTTGATATATCATGTTGCATTTCTTCCTCTTCTTCATGAATCATGCTAGAGATTTCAAGTTTCTTACTAGGTGTTTCCATTTTCTTTCTTCGGGGCATCAATTACTAATAATAATGCTTCACTATGCCCTTTGAATTCCTTCAAACTAATTTTTTAAACCAATCTTATGCAAAAAATAAAAAAAAAATACACACCTTTTTTCACTTTGTAGGAGCTCGATATTGAATCTAAAGTATCTTGTAATTTTGGATCCCCAAGGTCTAAAATTTCTTCCTGCACTAACCCTCTGAGTAATATTTCTAACCCCACAAGTTTCATCAATATTGGATTCTCCAATGAAGAGTTATGCCAATTCTCCCACGATGAATTGAGTATAGACTGGTTCAATAGAGCAAACTTGAATGACGTACTGCAGGTCACTGTTTCAACCTTAGGTTCTGAAAATGATACCCAGAAAACTACATTCCGTCCTCTTTCTATAACTTCTTATGACAATTCAATCTGATGCTCAAAGTGAAAGTTATGGTGATTTTCCCAAGGTCACATGTTTGGAATCTAATTCGAGGGTCTGCAAGAAGCCTAAATTCCTCATATTATATCTCTGAAAATATAGTGAGACAAGATCTGAACTTTGGGCTCGATATTCACCAAAATTGAGGATCAAATGGGTTTTGCTTTCGGATTCTAAATATTCACAAACAAACAATTATAGTGAAAATTCCATGATGACCTATTTGAGATGGAATTGTGGAGGTTTTCAAAACCCTAACTTCCTCAGATGATATCTCCAAAAATATAGTGAGAGAAGATCTGAGTTTTTGACTCAAGGTGTAGAACAAGTTCGGTTCAAATGGGTTGTTGTTTTAGCTTTTGAAACTTTTTAGCGAAATAGCTATAGAAAAAAATTCAACGATGCCCTATTTGGAGTAGTGAAACCCTAGAATCTAGAGCTCTGATAACAAATGTTATGAAATGAGCTCACAAAAATATAGAAAAGATAGATCAACGCCTGAGAAATAAGCCTCTTCTAGGGGAAACCTCCTTTACATTACAAAAATGAATAATTCTTGGACAATACAAATGACAAGACCTCCTTTCTATATATAGGAGTCTAAAGGATCATAATATAATCAAAGCTGACATAACAATAATAATGTAAGGGCACAATAATAACAATAGTGAGATTCTATGGGGCACAATAATAACAATATGGGGACTACATGGGCACACCAATATAATATGGGGGTTGTACTAATAACAATAAGGGGTTACACTAGTAGTATAGGGAGCTAACATTGATGAGGTAGAAATATTAGACATAAATTTCAGGAATAAAAGGCAACAGGTCATGGGGTCTTTCTCACTAGACAATCTACGCCTAATGTACCAACTACCAAAGCCTAAAAATCTCTATAACAGAGAGTTCCTTGAGCATTTCTCCAAAGAAAATGAGGACCTATTAGATGTTACACAGACTTGGAGATCAAGCAGAGGGAAACTAAAATGGGATAAAACTGGCATGTACTCAATGGCATCCATTTCTCCCCCTCATAGTTTCACAGTAGAAATGATGTGTAGGTTATTTGATAGACCAGAAGCACCAAATTTTCCATGGAATGGATCTTTTTAACTCGCACAGTAGTTAAATGCAACAATTATGAACCGGGGTCAGATTTTATCATACAATTTAGCAAATGCCATTATAGAGTATAGAAAGAAGAGAAGTGTTTATGCAAGGATTTTCCCCCCTTTCTTTATGATTACTTTTGTGTGGAAGCAATTTGTTTTAGTTATTAGTTTCCAAATATGGGATGGAAGTGGACTATACAAAACCTGCTCTCCATCCATATATAACATAAAATTTTGTAGGAATCTCAATTCCACCCCCACTTTTATAAGATATGCCAGGTGTTATGTTGCTTATCCATAAAGCTGTTTTTGAAAGAACAACCCCTAGGTTTTCTAAAGAGGCCGGAGTAGATATCTTGTCAGTAACCATATGGTTTGGACAAGAGACATAAACCTACATTAGAGTTTTTGGGCATTTCTTCTCCGCATGTCCTCCCATATTATGTCCCCGACAAACTTTTGGCTAGAGAAATAACCTATCAAATAGTAGGGGAAGGAGGTTTAACCAGTGGACTAAAAGAATAGAAGAAATCCATTTGGCCAACCTTCCAATGAAAATGTAGTGCGTTCACACTACACGATTATGGACATGTAGTAGAGGAAGCAAAGATTATTATGTCTTTGAAATTGGCTAGAGTTCCAAGAATGAAATACAACCCAAACCACATTGTTAAGGAATTTACAACTATGGTAAAAGTAAAACAATCCACCCATGAAGAGGATGCCTTTGATGACCTCTTCCAACAAGAGAAAACATTTTCACAAGTTCTACATATGGAATCATTACTGTTGACCCTAGAAGATATTAATTCTTTCCATGTATATAGGAATAAGAGACTATTAAAGGTCCCATTGGACCTATTGCAAATTGAACCAATAAGAAAGTCAACTCCTAGTGTAAGCTTGGAGGGAAGTTCCACAGAAAATTCTGAAGAAGAAACCCAAGAGAGGTTGAATCACGAGTCAGAACACTGAGAATGACAGTCTCAAAATGGAGTAGGAAACACAAATAAAGAGTGTGAGAAAGGCACAACTAGAAGTACAGAGGAAACGTTTGAACAGGCCTTGGCAAAGCTCCAGTCATTGACCTGGAACAAGAATGGGAGAAATTCAATAAGAAGCTCCATATAGACATAGATCTGGAGCAAACATTTGAACTACAAACCCTAAGGAAACCTAGCATAAAGAAAATCCAGAAACAATAGGGGGAGAAGCTACAGGTTCCCAAGATATTAAGATTATTCTTACTATTACTACTTCTAAAATTATCTTAAGAATTGAGGAAATACCTCCATTAGATATATTCTACAGTCCTACTCATAAGGCTGTAGTCAAAAGACAAAGGAAGAAAAGAAAACTAGATTTCATGGTTATTACAACTACAGATAATGAACCAATGGATATTGTGTGGAAGGATACGCCTATCAACCCATGAGAGAATCTCACTAAGTTGTAGCAATTAAAAGGATCTTATGCCATAGCCACCATCGATAAGGCGATGGAAGTCTGAATGTTGCTGAAGGAAAATGAACAAAAAAATTCTACTACTAGAACAACAATTAGCCCAAGAAAAAGCTAATCAACAAGTATAATTATAGGTAGCCCAACTCCAAAGAGAATTCGAGTAGATGAGGATAGAATATGAGGCCAACTTAGCAGAAAAGGATTCACAAATACAAGCCATGATGAATAAATTCAAAGACAACTTGTAAATTGATGAATTCATCAAAGAAACAATCAGCCTCAATTCCCTACTAATGCAACAAGAAGAAATATTTTTCTAGAAAATATCACAAATAAATCCTTACTGTGAGACCAGTGATAAATTAACAAACCAAGTAATTGATATGAGGTTTGACTATGAAGAAAACCACAAAAGGGTTTGTGAATCTATCACCTGGAAAGAATCAGAGGATGGAAGAAAGGCTAACCTACCAAATTTGGAAGATTCCCACAAAGATATTATGTTTATGGATTGGGACTCTTGGTTGAGATGGGAAGAAAGGGTGACAATGATAGCAGCAAGAAGTATAATATAATCCATAAATGAAAATATTCATGTTGACAATGTTGTTAAAGCATGTGTACCAGGGTTTCTATCGAATGGAAAACAATTAAAGAAGCAATGGAAATAGACAACACATGAAAAGGAGGAGGCAATTAAATAGCTAACCAGGATGAATTGGGAGACATACTCACAATTTCTATTAAAACCACACAACCAGTGGATGAATATGAGGTGTTTAACAACCTCTACACAAAAGATGGTGCCAGTGTTGATAGATGCCATATTTGTTGGGCAGTTAAAATCTACAATCAACCAGTCACCTTAGCTCAAATCAATGATTGATATTTGTGACCTCATAAATCAAGTTCAAAGGAGTTATTCATTAGTTTATTTTACGTTTAGTTTTCTTTTTTCTTACTTTCTGAGGAAGGTTGTTTGAAACCTCCTTGGCTATTTTTGTAATAATCTATTTTGAGGCATATGTTTTAGTATTTAAACCCCTCTCATGAATTTAAAGAGGGGTCTAAATTTTTTTTATCAAAAACACTTTTCAAGAAATTACACTTATGTACTTTTAAGGAGGTTTTCATGAAATGAATGGAACAAGATCTATTTTTGTTTAAATATCTAGCATGCTCTACTGAAATGCACTTCTATACTATTAGAATGTGCTGGATGGAATGAAATTGGGTCAATATTGCTGAAGCACATGAGCAGGACTTATCATATATGGTACTTTTATCATATGATTATGTTTTATTTATGTATTAAGGAATACTTCTCCAATTGTTTTATGCATGAAAGTTAGAATTATAGTTTTGCATTATAACACTTTTTTATGTTTTTAGTTCCGATTCCATTTTCAATACATGAACGATTTTCATATGCGATATATTTGTCTCAATTTTTTTGTCTAACTATATATCTAAAATAATTATCGTTAAATGATTTAATTTCTTTTGATAGTTGAATGATCTTTATTACGAATCATTTTAATACATCATTGTAGATCACATATCGTATTTTATTCTCGGGTATATTTATAGTTAGATAATGTTAAATTAAGATATATGCATGTGTTTAGTAATTATATTAGATTACACTTAGCTAAATCATTTCCCGTTACATTTTATATCATCCCATCAACATTATCAAATCAACCCTTTCTAGGAAACTGGTCCCATTACCCCTAGTTGGAGCCACTATACGAAATGGAAAAGGAGTTGCTTTCAAGGTCCAAACCAGGTTTTTATCGCCCATGTTTTCGCAGTGATATTTGAGGCTTCAACAGAATCCAAAATGCAAAATAGTCCTCAAAACCTTGACCTTGCCATTACTGTAGGTCAAAGCTCTAATATCCTCATGCTCATCATCATACTACTTGGCATCATCATCTACATTCATTAGTAGGTGTTGAACTTGGGCCAACATCATATACATGGATTAACTCTTTAAATTTTTCACTTGCACTAAGGCCACCCAATTTGGAATGTGTTTATCTATTTTCACATATATATCCTCTTCTTTCGCACCCAATACATCCTTCCTATTGATGCTCGATAGGGGAATACGCCTTTTCACATTATATAATATGACCGTCCTTCAGTTCCTATGTTATAAATACACATTTGAAGTCATAGCTCCATAGAAGCTAGGAGCCTAAGAAAAAGGAAAAGTAAATGGCAAGAGCCATGACTCGACTATAAAATTGTTTTCGAATCTTAAATGATTGTTGGGATTTTGAACCTTGAATGAATGTGCCCATTTCCATATGTGTCAGCGACATTTGATGGAGAAGGTTTCAAAACCACTATCTTAATCCCTCCTCTACTATGAATGATTGTGGCATATCCCATGGGAATGCCATCTAGTGCTTTGGAAAAACAAGAAACCCTTTCTCCTTGCCAAATATCCATGATCCACAAAAAATATTATTCTAGGGTTTATAACAACAATCTTAGGGATCAATAATAATCCTAGGGTTTGTAATACTAAAATATTAGTCTTAATGTTTATAATCTTAGAATTTATAATATTAATTTTAGAATTGAATATTAATATACTAACGTTAGGGTTTAACATATTAGGGTTTATAATATTAATCATAATGTTTAATATTAATACTAGGTATATAATATTAATCTTAAGGTTTATAATATTAATCCTAGAGTTTATAATATTAAACCTTGTATTTAACAATAATCCTAGGGTTTACAATATTAATATTAGGGTATACAATATTATTCCTAGATTTAATAACCTTGTGGTTTATAATATTAATCCTGTGGTTTATAATATTGAGTTTTATAATGTTAAGGTTTATAATATTTGGTTTAATATTTTGACCTTGGAGTAATATAGAAATCTATCCAACTTCGCATTATGACAAACATTGTCTCAATGTAACTATCAATCTCACAATCATTGTTGTAGGGTTACATTACATTGCAATCTATTCAACATCGCGTTGTGACATTACAAAATTAGTGTTTAATATTAGGGTTTATAATATTAGAGTTTATAATTTTAGTGTTTAATATTCACATTTATAATATTGGGTTTAATATTTGGTTTAATAGTATTATTTTTAATATTGGTTTTATAATGTTTGATTTAAAGTTGGGCCTATAATAATGGGCTTAATATTAGGGTTTATAATATTGGGTTCAATATTAGGGTTTATAATAATGGGATTAATATTAGGGTTTATAATGTTATAATTTATAATGTTTGGTTTAATATTGTGATGTTTAAATGGTATGGAAATCTATCCAAAATCGCATTGTGACAAGCATTGTCATAATGTGACAATCTTTATCACAATGTTACATTACATTACAATTTATTTAATGTTGCATTTCGACATTTCAAAATTATGATTTAATATTAGGGTTTACAATATTGGTTATAATATTATGGTTTACAATAATAGTTTTTATAACGTTAGAGTTTGCAATGTTGGTTTCATATTAGGGTCTAAAATTGCGAGACTGCAATGGTATAGAAATATATCAAACGTCGCATTATGACAAATATTCTTAGAAAGTAATAATCAATACAACAGGAATTGATGCAATACTACCTTCTATTGCAATTTATTCAACATTACATTATGACATTACAAAATTAATGATTAATATTACAATTTATGGTATTGGTTTTATAATGTTGGGTTTAATATTAAGGTTTATAATATTGGGTTTAATATTGTGTTTATAATATTAAGGTTTAATATTGGCTTTATAACATTGGGTTTATAATAGTATATACAATATAGGGTTTCAATGTTAATTTAAACTTATTAACTTATATGAATACATAACTTCTCTTTACTTATATTAAAACTCTATACTAAAACCTAATTAAAAACTCTATATTAAAACCCAATACTAATGTTGAATGTTAAAACCTCATAGAGATTATATATTAATTAATATAAATGTTATAATATTAGTATAATAACATTAATATATTACGGTTGAACTAGTGCCTCTACAACCTAGGGTTCTGAAGCGCCTCTACAATGGCGCATCATGACCTCCTCTTACTGTCTCCTCACTTCGTTTCGCACTCCATACAGTGACTGTAGCTTGTTGTTACTCACTGCACCACAATGGCATTCCCCCAGGGGGTTTCAATGCCACCCCCCACTTCTGACAATAGTCCTCAAGCGATGAATACAACTGAACTTTTGGGCATTGCTCAGCATGACAGAGAAGAATAGAACCGTCCGATGCAAGAAACGACAAAAGACTTCCTTATGCAGCGTGACAGAAATAATGAAGAACAAGAAGGAAAGTTCATGCAACAGGAAACGCCAAAGCATACCTCATCGACATGCAGACCTGTAGCTGCTAAAAGACCAAAAATAGAGCTTCCCATCCACTGAATCAACGAACGGATCCAATACATGAAGGAACATGCGCTCATTGGAAAATTTATTGGATTCTGGCCTATGGAAAAAGCCTTGCATGAATGGATCTCAGCCAAATGGAAACCCAAGGGACAGGTCACCTTATAGTTAGGACCAAAAGGGTTTTTCACGGTGATTTTCTTCTACATCGAAGATCAAAATAGGGTTCTGGATGAAGGTCCTTATTTCTTCAACTCTGTTGGTCTGTATTTAAGAGCTTGGAGAGAGAGATTCAATCCTGACAAGGAGGATCTCAGTTGGGTGCTAGTATGGATTAGGCTATACTCACTCCCTGTGGAATATTGGTATGAAGAAGCACTTAGAGAGATAGGAAAGGGGCTGGGAGAATTCATCAAAATTGCTGAAGAAACGAAGTTGTGTAGATATACCTCATAAACCCACATCTGTGTCTTCATGCACCTGGACAAAGACCTTCTGGAATCGGTAAGTCTCTTCCACGATGTATATGAATGGATTCAACCCTTAGATTTTGAACATGTTCCCTTTCACTGTCGAAAATGCCATGCCCTTGGACATCTATTCAGGGACTACCCCCTAAATTCTCATCCACAAGCCTCTGAACCCGCAGGCAAGGTGGACCACGAGGGTTTCACCAAGTTTGCAAGTCACAAGAGATCGCACAAAAAACCCTCCTCTGGGAAAAAACCCCATCAGGATGCTGCTTCCATCCCCTCCACGACCAACAGCTTCGAGGCTCTGGCTAAAACTCCAAAAGACCCTACCCAGATCTTTGTGTCAATCCCTCAGTCGATCATTTGACCTCCTCGGAATCCTCCTTCAGCCTCCTCTCCCAAACCCTATCTCCAAAAATCTTAAGTGGGACTCCCAAAGTAGGCTCAAAAAACTTAGAAGGGAAATCCAAGGATATGGATGTCAACGATCCCCAAAACCAATCCTTGCACTTAGCGCTCATCTTAGAGGAAAGCAGTCAAGTGTAACACATGGATGAAGAACCAGAAAGTATAGATATGAGAGATATAGACATTTTTGAACTGGAACAGGCTTGCAAAAAGAAGAAGTATGATAAAATCCCAGAGCATCAGCCCAGTACTCTAGAAGTTATCATATCCAGAGCCTATCAGCAACAACAATTGGGAATACAACTGGGAAGTCAATGGGATGGCTACCTCCTTCCAAAAGACTCTGGAAAACGTGGCAGAAAGACAGATCTCCAGTGAACTATAGCCATAGGGAAAATCCTGGTTGACTCAGGCAGATATGCTAAATTGAAAAAGTACAAGAAGCCCACTACTAACAGTGAATCATGAAGCTCACTTCATGGAATCTAAGAGGGCTCAATAGCCCTGGGAAACTTAGAATGATTAAAAATATTATAAAGCAGGAATAGCCCAAGATATTCTTTCTGCAGGAAACCAAATGCAATAGTAACACCCTGGGAAACATCCTCTCAAAAGCTTCGCCAGGATGCCACTTGGTTGTTGTGGATGCATTAGGTGCCTCTAGAGGTTTGGCAATTGCCTGGAACACGCAAGCAATAACACTTTCAAATTTCCATTCATCCCACAATATTATTCAGGCAATGTTTTATATTATTGACACTAACACTTACGGTCATCTCACTAATGTTTACTTCCCGCAGGAAGTAGCCAACAAGATTGCTCTTTTAGATACCATTGAAGCACTCAATGCCAATAGAGATCATCTTCTATGGATCATTGGAGGAGACTTCAATATGATCACCAAGTTAGAGGAAAAGACGGGAGGTCGCGCCAGGCTAGAACAAGAAATGGACCACTTCAAAGAGTTTATCCACAACAATATGTTAATAGATATGCAAACCTCCAATGGAATGCACATTTGGAGAAATCGTAGGGCTAGCAGGCATCAAATTGCTTCAAAACTTGATAGATTCCTCATCTCGGATAACATAGTGCATCCCTTAGGTGACCTATCACCATCCATCCTTCTTACTCCGGATCCGACCATTGGCATATCTCTCTCCAATGGCAACAGCCAGGCGACACAACCAGACGTCCATTTAGATTTGAAGCTTTTTGGTTATCCCATCCCACTTTCAGCGACTTCATCAGATTCACTTGGAACAACTTCTCTGCACCAGAGGGATAAAAAATGTTCCAGTTTCAACAGAAGTTCAAATTCCTAAAAGCCCAAATCAAAAGATGGAACAAGGAGACTTTTGGCAACATCTTTCAGGCCCAACAATACCTCAACAAGGAAATGAAAGATCTCCAACAATAGATAATCACAGAGGGATACAAGGACGAGACTTTAGAATGGGAAAGGCCCATACATAATCAATTGGAGGAGAGAAGAAAACAGGAAGAAGCTCTATGGAAGCAGAAATCCAGGATTATAGGGCTGAAAGACGGCGAAAGAAACAATAAATTCTTCCACAGAACTACAATTCAAAGACGAATGCACAATACTATCTCTTTTATACAAAAACAAGGGGGGGAAAGAGTGGAAAACCATGTAGAGATTGAATAGGAATTCATCAATCAATTCCAGGAGGTCCTACAAGAACCCAAGATTGACAGAAGGCATGCTATAGAAAAGATCACTCAAAATGTGCCAAAATTTATCATAGAAGAACACAACCAACTCCTTCTACGACCTGTTGCACCTGAACAGGTGGATGTGGCCATGAAGTAGCTTAAGGAGGGAAAAGCTCTAGGACTGGATGGCTTCTCCACTACTTTCTTCCACTCTTTCTGGGACCTTATAAAAGAGGAAGTGTAGTAGGTGGTGGAGGAATCGCGCTCACTTCACTGGCTATTACCATCATTTAATTCAACTTTTATCGCCCTTATTCCCAAAGAAGAAAGCACCATCACTCCGACCAAATTTCACCCAATCGCTCTTTGCAACATCATCTACAAGGTTATATCCAAGGTCATTGCAAACAGGTTGAAGCTGCTGCTTCCCCTGCTCATATCGCCTGAACAGTCTGGTTACGTTGAAGGACATCAAATCTTGGATGGCATCATCCTCACTCATGAAATCATACATTCCCTCAAGATCTCCAAATAGGTAGGTATGATCCTCAAAATTGACCTTTCCAAAGCTTTTGGTAAACTAATTTGGACTTACATTCAAAAAATGCTATGTGCCTTTGGTTTTTCACCAATGTGGGTTCGTTGGATTCAGAGTTTAATCTCATCTACCTATTCTCTATCTTGGCAGCGCTTAAATGGGTTCTTAAAAAAATCAAAGATCTTCAGCGCAATTTTCTATGGGGAGCACATGGAACAAATTGCAAATGGGCCCTTGTCAAATGGACTACAACATACAAACCAAAGGAAAAAGGGGGCATAGGTCTATGAGATCCTAATCACAGTAATGAAATCATGGGTGCAAGAATTTGGCAGCAATTGCTTTCTATGCCCAATAAGCCTTGGGGAGCCATCTGGACAGCCAAATACGCCAACCACAGACCAGCGGAGGAGCTTATCAGATTCACTCCTTCTAAGAAAGGCTCGCTAATTTGGAATGCAGCTAGTCAACATTTCTTGCTGATCCAACAACATAGCTTCTGGGAGATTAGAAGCGGCACCACAACTCAATTCTGGAAAGATGCCTAGAATCAGCTTCCAAGGCTTGATTGCATTCTCAACCTTCCGCCTAGCCAAGATTGGGAGGAGCAACAAAAGGAAACGATCAAGCAACAATGGACTCAGGAGATAGGACAAGGATACAGACAATGGAAGCAATCTGACAGGCTTATCAGAAATGTCGACAACTAGACTAAAGAAATCTTGGAAAGAGAGCTTCAAAAACATCGAATCAGATACTCCGAAGGCAAAGACATCTTGAGATGGGGATGCACCCCAAGAGGATCCTTTACCATGAAAGAGGCCTACCAAATCAAAAGCCAAGACTCTGCACCTCAGGATCCTATCTGGGGAAGAATATGACTCCAGGAATTTGGCCCAAAGTTTGCTCATTCCTGTGGCTCTTTGGGCATCATAAAATCCTAACTTGGGACAATTTAAGGAAGAGGAACATTCACGGGCCCTCCATCTACCCCAATTGTCAGCCTCAAGAGGAAACGTTACAACATCTCCTGGACTCCTGCCCTCTAGCCAACCATCTGGGGAGAATATTAGTTTCCGCTGCCAAAGAAAATGTCGAACGTCCGAGGACATTATCAAGTCCATACGCCTCTAGCACCTAAGCCCTTATAAAAGCGCACTCCTCAACCATCTATGGAGAATCATTCCTGGCCTCATCCTATGGACTATATGGAAAGAAAGGAACAACCATATTTTCAAAGACCAAAGCACTCCTTTAGAAATCATCTGGGGTAGCTTCTGTCATAAACTGCAAGAGACTCTGTCGCTCAAAACTTGGCTCCTGGATGACTTTCCCATGCAGGAAATGAGATAGCCATATGGGAAAATTGGAATATTCAACTCCGTCACGGAATTCCTACTTGCAAACCTTCAGACAACTCGAATATCAGTGAGCACTCATGGCTCCCCCCTCCAAGGCATAGATTCAAACTCAACTTTGATGGAGCTTCTAAGGGTAACCCCAACAAAGCAGGATTTGGCGGCATCTTCATAGATCATAAAGTCTCCCCTCTCCTGATCTACCTCAACAACATTGGATGGGACACGAATAACTCAGTTGAACTGGAGGGGCTCTAGCAAGGATTACTCTTATCCCAACACCATGGTTTCCAGGTTAGATGCCATAGAAAAAACACTCAACACCAACAGAGCAATCATATTCAACCATGTCAAATGGGAAAGAAACAAGGTTGTGGATCTATTGGCCAACCTAGGAGTGGAAAATAGGCATTCTCTTCTCATTGGGACTCTAGACATAATTCATAATCATGAACAAGAACAAGAATGCAAAATTCTGGTCCAAAAGGATGGGGCTTCCTCAGATGCGGGTGCTTATACCGCGGGTTAATGTGATGGGACAGGGGTGCGGCAAGGTTGGTCGACACCTGCCTGCCCTATACCACCTAGTTTATTGCTGGACGCAGTTTAAACAAAGGCATTAGATTTCACTCGGTTTCACGTCATACGACTCTGATATGCACAACCTGTACTCTGATTTCTCCATTGCTTCCACATGCTCTGGCCCGAGTTGGGTCTCAGATCTCTTCAATGCTGGAGTTATGGTAGGTGCTATATGAGGAAGGGCAGGTGATGTTAAATACAGAGACAACACTGGAAGCATATGGAAGGCTCTGGTGCGTTGCTGGTATGGTAAAGTTGTGTTTTGGTATGCTGCTTGGCTCTGCTTGGCCAATTATGCGACGCTGCCTCCGTTATCTCCCAATTTCCTTTTCATTCCCCCCTTCGATTACTCGGGAACTCTCCTTGCTCTTCTTTCCACCATGGTTCGCCAACGAATGCTCAACAGACGGGGTGACTCACGGGGTAGCAGCTCTCGGCTTCAGGCCAGGCGGCGAAGCATCTCAGACTCTCCATCTTCTTCAGCAGAAAACCCCCACTATCGTCATACAAGAAGTGGTCATGGTAGAGCAGGCCTTCACTCTGCTCCCGTCCCTCTACCCTTGCACCACACTCCCCATACCACACAATTCCAATTCAGAAGCTCTCTCAATAAATCGATCATCATCACCACTATTTCCATCTCCTTTTCTGAGGAATCCAAGAAGAGTTTCCCGATGACCTTCTCCTTGGACAAGATGCACAGAGATGGACCGAGTTGAAACAAAGATAAGGAAGAAGTGCATGAAGGACATGATGGTGAAACCAATCGGAAAGGGAAGGACATCGTTGGAAGGTAGTCATTGGAGTTGGAACCTCAGAATGACACACAAGCTATGGAAGGGTGCAAGATGGACAAGTCAGACCTGCAGCAGGAAGCATGTAGCAGAGAAGGCGAGCAGCAAAACGAGGGCCAAACTGAGCCAGATAACCCAGATCACTAGGTTTCTCGATAGTGGAGGAACCTGCCACGAAGGATTTCATTACTAGCGTCACGAATGCCAGGTGGCACTTCACTTAACTCCTGGTATTTTCTTCCTCTTTTTGTCCATGGGGGAAATCCACTGAGGACGTCCGGTAGGTTTTGTGGGTGGTTGGCTATTCTTGGGTGGACTAGTTTGGATTACAATGTGGGTTTACCAGCTCTCTCCAAAAAACTGTGTAAAATTTTCAGTGTTGTCTTATTTTTAGCATCTTCATCACTTTCAGACTGGTTTCCCTTCTGTTGGGCAGTCCCAGATCTAGTTATTTTGTAGCAAGCTGAGATAGGCTGTATTCCTTCACGGCCAGAACACCTTTGTAAATACCTTTTTATTTTATTTTAATAGATTACTCTTACTTAGAAAAAAAAAACATTAATATATTACAATAAACGCTACATAAAGAAGAATGGTATGGATGTGGTAGTCTTATAGAAAGAAAGGTATGCACAAGAAGGCAAAAGGAAGGAAAAAAAATATGGTAAGGACGTGAAGCTGCATGGAAACATCTAGAGGTGGCATCTCTACCCCCTCCTACTGTAACATTCTAATTGAAAGGGGGAAGTTATCAAAGGGGGGACTGGGAATTATTCCAACAAAATAGGAGGGATTGGTATAGGTATTAATAAGGAAACAATGAAAAATACATAGCCAAACAATGTAAATCATGATGTAGGAAAAGGAGAAGTTGTTGAGGAAGTCCTAAGGCCTGTACAATCAGGAAAAAATGGGAGATGTAGACCCAAGTCAAAAAATACGCCAATGGTGGTACTAACGAATCCAAAAACCCAAGTTCACATGTACCGCATGAATATGTATGCATTAATATGAAAATTTATGGGGATGTGGCCAAATTAGAAATTTCTAGAGACCTGGACTAATTATGTCTAGAAGACCAAAAGAGAGGTTGATATCCATTTATGTTATAAAGGATTTTTCACAATTTTATTTGCTAACACTGAAGACAATGATATGTTCCTTGAGGGCATACCTTATTTTATTTCATCAACATGGCTATATATTCGACCCTTGAAAGATAATTTCACCCCAAGACATGAAACTTTAACCTCTGTTCGAGTGAGGATCAGGTTATATTTTCTACCCCTAGATTATTAGCTCACAAAAACCCTTGAATACGTAGGGAACATTTTGGGGAATTTCCTTAAACTACTATAGGTAACCCAACAAGGAAAATGCACATTGTATGTTAGGATATGTGTGGAAATGGATATTTGAGGAGCCCTCCAAGAGGCAGTCAAACTTGAACTTTAGGATGAGATATAGGTTTAGAATATTGAATATAAGAAAATGTTATTTAGATGTTGAATATTCCATGAACATGGGAACCTCTTCAAAGAATTCCTTCTCAATTTCAAGAAAGAGCAGCAAAAACCCATCAAGAAAAAAACTCAGGGCATTTCACAAAAGTTGGTAACAGGGGGAAAGGAGGAAAGAATAAAAATAGATAATCTCAAGAGGAAATAAGGAATCTAAGAATCACTACAAATTTCTAGTCGAGGAATCACCTCAAGAGGAAACAAATATTCATATTGAGCATGAACCATAAGAAATAGAACCAACAAAGAGTGGTCTCCCCACAAATGAAGAAATCTTAAAGCCCCCAACTCAATCTCTCATAAATGAAGGAGATCTAATTCCATCTCAACAATAGGATGAATACCTAGACATGACACCAAGTGAAGAAGGTAAAAAAGAGTAAGATCTAAACAAAATAGTAGAGCATGAAGGACCAGATCTACACCAACTATTAGAAAAATGAAAAATTAAAAAGGATGGATGTGATACCAAAAGACCAAACTGATCATGTACAACAACTATTTCTTACTAGAGAGGAAATTGGAATGAGGTTTAGAAAACTAGTGCCTGGAGAATAATAATTTCTCAGAGTTAAAATAAAGGCCCAAATTAATTATACTCTTCAGTAGATTCAACAGAAAAAAGGAAGGAAATTTAACAGTGTTTCCCTTGAGGAGTTCGGGGCCCTCCTTATAAACTAAGGTAAGATAAAATCCTAGAACCCTAGCTCTTCCACCCTCCATTCCATTTAAACAATTAACATGGAATAAAAAAGACTTGAATAACCTCAAAAAGAAAAGAATTCTTAAAGATAAATTAAAACAAGAAAATCATGACATTCTCTTTATTCATGACACTAAATGCTTCGTAAATCATATGAAATTAAACAATGGGAAATTTTGGAATAAGTTTGACTTTGTAGATATAGAAGCTAGAAATGTAGTGGGAGGAATAATAACCCTATGCAACGCTCAAACAATCCATGTAGTTTCCTATGAAGCCACCGAATATGCCATTTCATTGGTTTTGCATTATGTAGGTTCCCCAATTTCAATCCTATGTACCAATGTGTATGGACCTCAAGGAATTGATGAAAATATTAATTTCATTCAATCCTTAGAAACCCTCTGCAAGGGTATCCACTCACAAAATGGATCATGTCTGGGGATTTCAATATGATTGTCTCTCTTGAATAAAACAAGGGAGGATCCAGTAAACTAGAAATAGACTCTGAAAGATTCTAGAACATGCTTGACTACATGAAGTTGGTGGACTTAGAATGTACGGATGGTATGTATACCTAGAAAAACAAAAGAGGGGGAAACTCATGATTAGATTGAGGCTAGATAGATTCTCAGTTTCAGAGGACTTAATCATGTAAGGAATTTCTTGAGAGACTAACATCCTTTATAGTAGTGGCTGATATCATTGGTTAGTAACTTTAATTGTAGATTACAGGAACTCCAAAAAAAAGAGCCTTGAACATTGAGATTTTTTTGTTGGAACACACCATTTTTGTGTATAAAGTGAAACAATGGTGGCAGAAAGGGGGAATAATGAGAGGCTCCAAGATGTTTAGGTTACAGTAGGAACTGGAACAATTTGAAGATAATTTCAAAGTGTTGAAAAATCATAAGTTTGGAAATATCTTCCGAGCAAAAAAATAAATAGAGGAAAAAATGGAAGCATTACAAAGATCTGCAGTCGAGGAAGATTTCACAATCGAGAAGAAAAATTAGGAGCACTCCCTTCATCAAGAATGGGAATAAATATGTATACAAGAAGATAAATTATGGAAATGAAAATCGAGGGTGTCGTGGCTTCAGGATGGAGATAAGAATGCTCAAATGTTTAATCGAACTACAATCTCCCATAGAAACCATAAAAAATTTTTGTAATTGAAGGAAAAACATGAGATAATTCTACGCACCCATTAGGATATCGAGTAGGCAAAGTCTAGAAGCTCCACGACATAATGGCAGATCCCCAAGGAGACATATCTGAGGCCATTAGAAAAATCTTGAAAAATGTCCTAAGGGTAATTATAGAGGAGCATAATGATAACCTTATCAAACCAATATCGATTGAGGAAGTGGAATAAGTGGTGCGGGACATTCCTAGTGGCAAGGTGTTGGGCCCTAATGGCTCTATAGTCATTTTTTCAAAGCGTGCTGGGAAACTATGGACCAACATATTTAAGAAGTTGTAGAATATTCCCACACATCAAAACTATCCTAAAATCTCTGAATTCTGCCTTCATATCATTGATACCAAGAGAAAAATAATATATCACTATTGATATTTTCGTCTTATTTCTCTCTATAATGTAATCTATAAATTTATCTCAAAAGTTATCACCAATCGATTAAAACCTCTACTACCAATTCTCATCTCGGAACAAAAGGTAAGTTTTGTAGAAGGGACGTAGATTCTTGAAAATATAATCTAGGCCCATGAAATTGTTCATTTCCTTAAAGTGCAAAAAAAGGTTGGAATAATAATGTAGTTAAATATCACCAAAACATATGATAAGTTAAGTTGTGAATATTTGGAGAACCTATTGAAAGCTATAGGCTTTCAGCAACATTCAATTCAGTGGGTAATGTCTCTAGTGACCTCCACCAAATTCTCAATCATGGTCAATGGGGCTCCACTGCAACCCTTCTCTCCTTCAAGGGGCCTTAGGGAGGGTGATATTTTAACTCCCTTTCTATTTTCTCTTCTAATGGAGGGACTCAACAAAACTATTAAACTAGAGACTGTCATAGAGGAGATTAAAGGATTACAACCTTACTCTGAGTGAAAATCAACCACCCACCAACAATTTGTGGATGATACAATGTTTCATGGTGTTCTTACTATCAAGCAAGAAAGAACCTATAAGGAGATCCCTAATGACTTCGTAGAAGGAATAAGTATGGAGGTTAATCAATCTAAGCCAATGATTTTATTTTTGAATACTTACATTGTTGTGCAGAGAAACCTTACTCTCATTCTAGGTTTCCAAAGGAGAAACTTTTCCATGAAGGTATCTTGAAGTACCCTTAATAAATAAAGCAAGAAATAATTCAAATTGGGAAACCATAAATTCCCAATTACAACACAGGGTCAACAGGTTGACTTACAGAGCCATAAATTTAGTAGGCGGGATGGTGTTGACCAAAGTAGTCCTACATGTTATCCCTATGATTTTTCTAACAATTTTACCAAGTCCCAAAGGGATTCTTAACAAAATTAGAGAAAGCAAGAAAAATTTCCTATGTTGGGGGATATAGGACAAAAATATGGGCTCTAATGGGTTGGGATAAAATATGGAAACTAAAATCTAGAGCAAGGTTAGGCCGCCATGACCTTCAAAAACAAATGTTGTCTATGGAGAAAATGTTTGGTCGAGATGGATCAAAGATGTTAACCTTCCCTCGGAAGCATTTTGGAAAGAAAAATATGCTCCAAAATGTAACCCCTAGCCACTAATCTAATTTAATGACGTTATGATAGGATCTAACTAAAGTAACCTAGCTTGGTGAAACAAAGGATTAATATAGGACCATTGTTTTTGGGAGATAAGAGATGGCCGAATTTTTTTTATTTTTGGAGGATGCATGGCTATAAGAACCTAAAATAGCTATTCCAACAAGAATAGCCCTCAAGAAGGTGTTTCATATAGAAAGAAAATAGAAGATTCACTAGTATTCAAACCCAAGATGCACACATCAAAAATGGAGAAAGTTGTCCACCGTAAACACAATGAGCAACATCCATTGGGACAAAAATCCGTAGGCCCAAATTGTCAAAGACCTAGATGAAGAACTCGAGAGAATAAATACTTTTTACTCAGATGATGATGACCAACTAAGGTGGGCAAGGAAGGAAGGTGAACAATTTACCCTAAAGAAGGCCCATCAATATCAAATAGAGTACCATAATGATATAACAAAATCAATGTTGAACAAGCTTTGGTTAACCCCTCAATGGTTAAGAATTAAACTTTTCATATGGTTGGTTATGTACAAAAATATTATAGCTTTTGAAAACTTATATCATAGAGGATTTTTTGATCCTTCACGATGCAGCCTCTGTGAAAAGTAGGAAGAATCTATCCATCACCTCCTCATCATTTGTGAGTACATGGCTACTTTATGGGATTGAGTTTCTTAGGTTTCTCACCAAACACATAAAGAGTGGGATAGTATGAAAGAAAAATTAAGAAAATGAAGAGGATAAATCTTGAGAAATAAGGTCGTAAACTTTTCAGGAGTTTAAGCCCTCGATTCGTGAGTTGGGCAGTTTGGAAGGAACAAAACCGTCATATATTTCAGGAAAAATCCTCCCCTACCTTGACCCTCATAGCTCAAATCCTACAACAATTATAGGAAAAAATCCTTAGCACCTTGATACAAAAAGGAGAAAATAATTTTATGGACCAGGAGAACAAAATTCTATAAACATTAGGATTAAAAGGAATACAAGCAATTAGCATAGAAGCAAGAATCCATGAATTCATGGAGCTATAATTACATGGTCGCCTTTAACCCCGAAATTTCTGAAGTTAAATTTTGATTAGACCTTGAAAAGAAATCGTGGTCGAGATGGAGCAGGAGGGGTAATTTGAGATAGTTCTATTAGGGTCCTTAGGATCTATTTCACTCACTTGGGTGTGGCTAATAATAATGCAACAAAGTTCCATGCCCTAGAACAAGGGCTAAAAATTTTGGTGAGGACCAATACCAACCAATTCACCATTGAAGGAGACTGAGTGCTCGAAATCATAGCGTCGAATCATCTTCAGTGTGGTACCAACATAGGGAAGGTTATGAACCACTCACATCTAAGCGAGATCATTCAATGAATTCAACAAATCTTAGAATTCATGCAGACTCTTGATTTTAATATATTATGTACATTGGCTAACAAGGTGGCATACAAGTTAGCGAATGAGGGTGCCAAAGAGGCATCTACAATGTTGAATATGGATGGGATGAACTCCAAGAAGGACAGTTAAAAGATGATTGTGTTCTCTTAATTTAGCTAGAAATGCATGAGAGAAGTAAATATCAGACTAGGATTGGGGAAGAGGTGAAAACTCGAGAATTTTCAAAAACCTAAGAAGTGATAAATAATCATTAGAAATCCAAAAAAATGGTTCGTATGCAATCAATACGAGAGAAGGTTTTTACAATGAGGTGGTGTCACAATTCTCCAAATCAAAGGTATGGTGATGATAATAGCATAAAAGGCACTGATAGAGGGGGGTAACATCCCCTGTAGGACTCCTCCTTCCCCCAAGGGTTGGGCGAGAAGCAATATAGCATATTACTCTAATCATTGGTGTATGCAGCCATTTCCTACTTCAAATATGGAAATAACGAAATTATATCAGCCAAATATGAATCACGTAAGTGAGGTGTGTGCACAAATTAGTTTCTACAGTTTGTCACAACCTGATCAAGAAATAAATGGCTGAAAGAGGAAATTTGTAGAGTGGTGGAAGCTTCGGGCTCTAGAGAGACACAACTATTATTGCCCATCCTACCTATCATTTTTCCAATGCAAAAAGTGGTTCCCTTAAGTCTAGATAACTCATTTTCTATTGTGTAAGCTTGTTGTTTACAAAATTATGGATTGCAGTGGGCAGGCTTATTACACAAGAAGGTTGTGTGGAGGGACACAAAAGAAAATCCCTCATAAGCACACAAGAATGGAGACCCTGAAGTGGGAAGATGCTTAATATTATGTGGATCTAATCTTGGAGGAAGGAAAGGCCATTTTGGAATAGATAGAGCAAGACATCAAGGTGTAGAGAGCTAACAAGTGAAATGATTGAATACCAGAAGAGGTGGATTAGTTAATACATACGGGGGTCACTAGGACCCATGAAACCCTCTGCCACAAGACTGTGGATACAACATGGCACATGAAGATGCTCATGGGAAAATTCATTACAGAGATAGGTACTCGAGTATCCTAGTCGAAGAAACTTGACATTCTAAAGAAGTAGGTGGAACGAATGGAAACCCATATGTGAATGTTGTTGGATATTGAATGTCACGAGAATAACACTATGGAAAAATAGTCTCACACTTCGTTGCATTAAGTCCACCTCCTGGACATTACTCCAGGAAATGGTGAAGATCAACTCGATAAAGTGAGACAAGTGTGTGTTGACAACATGAAATGGGAGACATGAGGCAAGCACAACGACTAGGTGCCACCTGAATGAGAAGAAACCCCTTCTGATAATGACCCTGATCACTAATCTAGTTTTTTAATGCTTATGATATGTTACTCGTCCTTGTTTCTTGGATATTATCATGTTGAGTAGATTTAGTAGTTTAATTACTGTTAGGGCCGGGTCATTTGGTTGGTGTAGGAGGGATAGTAGAAGTCACAAGGAGGACTAATGTCATATACCCTTTTTGTAAATTTTGTAAATTTTGGTCCAAACAAAAAAACATAAACAATGTCATCACCAAAAGTCTCATGAAAACATGGCTATATTGTAGCTGGTCTAGTTTCCAATTAGGTACACTAGCTCACAAAGAATTTAATTTTGTTTTGAAAGATGAATACAATTCTCACAACTTACTTACAATAACAACAAAAAACATTAATATATTATAATTTATAATATAGTAATACTAAAGCCTAATTATTATAATTATAAATTAATTTATATCAATATTAATATTAATATCAAATTCCTTCCATACACATTTTAAATATAAATGTGGTTCATATACACATATGAGAGTAAATATACCACATTTATTAATATAGTACGCAGATTAGCCAAGAAGGTGGAAAACATGTTAGTCAATGAGGGTTCCAAAGAGGCATCTATGATGAGTGAATAGGGATGGGATTAATTCAAAGAAGGACGGTTAAAAGGTGATTGTGATTGCCTTGCTAAGTTGGACATGCATCATAGAATTCAACATTGGACTAAGATCCTGTAAGAGGTTACAAGCCCCACGAAGGGAGAAAAACCAAGAAGTGATAAATAATCATTGAAGACTAAAAGCCATGGCTAGCGTGCAATCAATATGAGAGAAGGTTGTTACATTAAGGTGGCGTCAGAATTCTTCAGATGCAAGGTACATGGATAATCATAGCATGAAACGGAGTTAAAGAGGGGGGTACAATCCTTGGTACAACTCCTCCTTCCCCCAAAGGCTCAAATAGAAGAAATATAGCATACTACTCAAATCATTAGTGTTTGTAGTTAATGCATATGTCAAATATGGAAATGAAGAAAAGATATCAACCGAAAATGAATACGGTGAATGAGTGGTCTACACAAATTAGTTTGTGCATATTATCACAACCCGATTAGGAAATAATGCCCAAAAGAGGAAAGATGTAGAGTGGTGGAAGCTCAGGGCTATACGTAGACATAACTATTCATTACCCAACCTACCTATCATTTTTTGGATGCAAAATGTGGTTCTACAAATTGTAGATAACTCAATTGCTATTTTGTAAGCTTGTTGTTTACAGAATTATGGACCACAGTAGGTAGGCTTATTGCAAGGGAAGGCTACACAAAGGATTGCAAAAGGCCACCCCTCATAAGCACATAAGGATGGACACTACAGCTCAGGAAGCTACTCAATTTTATTTTGATCTAGTCACTGAGGAAGGAAATGTTATTCTCGAAGCAATGGAGCAAGACATGAGAGTGCAGAGAGATAACAAGTCAAAGGGTCAAGTTAGAGAAGAGGTGGATTGGTTAATAGATATGGGGTCATGAGGAACCTTGAAACCCTCTAGCACAAGATCATGGAAACAACGTGGGAAATAAAGAAGCTCATGGGGAAATTGATTGCAGAGATAGATAGTGACGGATCCAAGTTGAAGCAGCTCGAAATTCTCCACAAGTAGCTGGAATGACTAGAAACCTATCTATGCATGTTGGTGGATATTGAATGTCACCATAAGGACCACATTGACACTATAGAAAACAAGTTTGATATTTTCTTGCATTATTTCCACCATGTGGAAATTACTTCAGGAAATGAATCAAATGGCTAATGTGAGACAAGTTTGTGTTCATTGCATGAAGGGGAAGACCTTGGGCAAGGACAACAACTAGGAGCCACTTGAACATATGGAAACCCTTTCAAGAAAAGACCATGACAATTAATATGGTTTTTTAATGCTTATGATATGTTATTGGTGGTTGTTTCATGTCTATTGTTATGTTCCCTTTGTCATGTTTAGTAGAGTTAGTAGTTTAGTTCTCACGAGGGCCAAGTAGTTTGGCTTGTGTAGGAGGGCTAGTAGAAGTCACAAAGAGCACTGCTGTCATACACCTTTGTGTAAATTTTGTAAATGTTGGTATAAACATAAAAACAATATTGCAACTCGTCTCTTAATGCAATTTTGTTTTGAACAAGGAATAGAATTTTGACTACTTACTACAAAAAAAAACCTTAATATATTATAATTATAAATATAGTGATAGTAAGATATATTATTATAATTATATATTGCATTAATATTCAATCTTATATTAATATTAATCCCTTTAATTGTTAATGTGGTTGATATACATTATGAGTAAATCAACCACACTTATTAATGTGGTTGTGCATTATGAATGATATAAGCCTATCCACTTATATCAACCACATTGACTAATTGTGATTTGTGCATCATTATATATTTTCAAATGTGTAATTCTAATGATATCTATGTAAAAAAAAAAAAAAAAAATTTCTTTTTTTTGCCCATTATTTATTAATAAATAAGCTTATAAAATTAATATTTTTATTTATTTTTCACAATTAACACCAATTTGGTGACATAAGTTGGTGAAATTAAATTTTTGAAAACCATTGCCATCTCAATAATTCTTCTAAAATGATGGTCAAATCTTTCCCAAATTGATTCAAAAAGCGTAATAAAATATCAAGTCAAGCTAGACACAAAATTAGCGGAAAAACCAACCATACTCTTCACAATCATTTTAATCTTCACATATATAAAGATGTACAATCATTTTACTCTTCACATATATAAAGATGTACAGACTCTTCTTTTAACCAACTAATTAATTAAAAATTAATAAAAAATTCTTATTACACTAATTTCTTTGGACCTTCTATCCAAAAGTATTAAATAACTTAAATCATGTTTTCTCTTCATATATATATATTTCTAAGTTATACTAATTCTATTAGTGTAAAAAGGGTGTCATACACTGAGGCCGAAGCTTGTGCTTATCTATGCCAAAGGAAAGGCATCAATCAGCAAAAAAGCTAGATTTGAACTGCCAAGAAGGGAAACCAGTTCATAACCAAAGTGTTCCAAAAAATAGCTTATTGCCCACACAGGGGAAACCAACAAACTATCTAGTTTTGTAACATTGTACCTGAGGAGACCAAAAAAAGTAAACCCAACTAAAGAGCCTAAAATTTTAAGTTTTTCCCCAAAAACCCACTGAAAATAGAAAAAACTAAAAAGACAGAGTCCCAATGAACTTAAGACACCTGGCATGTTGAGTGGCAGTCTACGAGGCAGGTGTGTGGCATGTTTAGTGGCAGCAAGGTGTCAGACCAGGCGGCTAACACATGGCATCGAGGTGGCAGGGTAGGGATGTGGCGGCAACGAAGGGTGCTCCTCCATGATGAAACATTTGTACTCGTCCATGTCGCCACTTGCTAGCAGCAAAGTCTCTGTGTCACGAGCCTGTAACTCCGGGTGTCCTTCCTCGATGAGACAACAGTATTCCTCTATTACCAAGTTCTTTTCTGGAGCCTCGTTCACTTCCTTCCTTGTGCGTCTGGTTTGCTACTCGTGGCTCTGATCCTTTGCGCCCTGAAAACTTGTCTGAGCAAGTTTCGGTTTGGCTTTGGTTTGGCTCCCTGCTGTGGTGTGCCCACCACCATCAATGTTTGAGAGCCCCATTGCTTTGGTTAGGCCACCTCCCATTGTACCTTGCTCCTCAGTTGCCATGAGTCATCGTCCAAGCTCAGAGTCTTGTGCCTTAGAGCTTTGTTGTTCCTCGTGAAAGCTAATGGTTATGGTGCTGTGATAAGGGGTTTGTTAAGGGCGGAGCGTAAGGTGAATTCGGCATTTTGGAAATGCAGTTGAGGAGACTGGGGAGTACTTCTTGGAGATGGGCCAGAAGTCGAGGGGAAATTGCTGGGAGGCATAGTAGAGGCCACCGAGTGGAAGCGACCTCTTCCATTGCACGTATTTGGGTAGCAACCATTGTTCTGCTCAGCTAGAGAGGAAGTGGTCTCCGAAGAAAAAGAGGGAGCGACTCAGGCTCCCTTGGTTCCCACCCCTACAGTTGCGCATCCAATGTCGCACCATGCTCTCTGCAATTGGAGGCGAGTTTAATTAAGAATTGGGCACAATGGGATGTGGCATCACAGTGGAGCTAGCAGGCAATTCAGCAAAGGGTTGAGCAACCAAGGCCAAGGGGATGATAAATTGATAATTTAGGCTATGGGGGAAGTGGATGCCCGAGCCAAAATCAATATAGCAGAAGAAATTACAACGTCTCCCAGTGGTTGTGCAGGAGCTCGGTGTCATCAATGCATGAGGGCAGAGGCAATGCAGGGGCCGAGGTTGCAGGGGTGGATTGGCAGGTGCAGAGGTGGTATTTTCCCAAGAGTTCATGTTTGCCTTGAGCCAAGGTTGATGACGGTTAACACAATGGTGACACTGCTGACTTGAGGTGCATTTATGGTGATGGTAAATGCCATTTTTGGACCACTGTGCCACCATGCAGGAGGCCATGTGGTCTGGCCACACTCCAACCGAGTTGGTAGCCACCTCACTATCCTCCATTGTCACCCACATCCTGGAATTTTCAAGTAATATATTAATATCTACATCAAATTCATATAATATTTCATTAAATCTACTTAATTAATATTTCTAACAAAACCCTTCTACACCTAATTGTTATATATATAAATTATTTTATTTAAATAAAATTTAAAATATATTATCCGATTATTCAATTTTTGAATTATAATACTATATATAATAAACATTTTTTTAAATAAATTTAATATATTACCACATTAACTTTGAATACGATATAATAATTATTAAATTTATAAATATAGAAAAAATAAATAAACAAGCATTCACTGTCTATTTAAAATTAAAATAGAACTAAAGCAGCAGAGTGCATTGAAACATTGCCCCGAAAACATATCAAAATAGTTCACAAAGGAGGACAGCTGATTGATTCATATCTATCAAAATAATTCATAAAGCACGACAGTACCTTCATTCAGAGGCAAGTTACAATGTCTCTGCACTCGAATTGGCGTGATAACACCAGACTGTTCCGAATTGATAAAACATGACACTTTTTTTTTTTTTTTTTTAATTCAGGAGAAGTTTCAAATGTCTATGCACTCGAATTGATATGATGGCAGCTAACCACTTTTCCTGATTCCATTAGCCCATGTCTACGAGAATCATGTTTCTGGCTAATGATGAGAAAGTAGTTGATTCCCACTAAATCATGCTCCACACGCATTAAATAAACTTTTGAAATTTTCTCCTCATTGGTGATATAAAAGATTGATAATATTCAATTATATTTTTATTCAATATTAAATTGTGGATTGTGGTAAATTATTGATGGGCTCAAGAAATACATATATGAAATTTTTGAATTAAGGGAGATTATACTCTAGAGTTGAGTCATTACTTAGGTTAAAATGTAATAGAAGCACTTTATCGCTGAAAAAACTATGGTAAATGGAATGTGATATGAGAAGAAGTTTGTAATGTGCTTCAATGAATATAAATACTTAGAAATGTTGATTAAGATGTAAGTTTTAAGGGGAGGGGAAGTAATACCTTTGGAAAATTGACCATATGAATTTTCATTTAATTATTGGTTGCAAAAAATTAAATGACATATGTTAAATACTTAGAATACTTAGAAATTGTGAGTACAATGTAGGTTTTAAGGGGAGGGGAAGTAATACCCTTGGAAAATTGACCATGTGATTCATGTAATTATTAGTTGTAAAAAATTAAATAACATATGATAAATATCTTGAAGTAAATATTATTTGGAATAATGAAAAAAGAAATTATTTTACTTATATTAATCCTCTAAAGAATGTGTTAAAGGATAACATGCTAGATTAAATCCTAACTGTAAGAAAAAAACTGTTGATGTGGATTACCCCTAGAGAGCTAGAAGCTCAAAGGAAAAAATCTTCTTCTTTTCTCGCTTTATTCAAGAGAAAAAATAAGAACAAATGGAGAGAGATGGAGACCACAACAAGCTTTTATATGGTTAGAGAGAAATTCCATAGGGTGGATTTTGTAAATAAAATATGGGAGATAAAGATAGTTACCTTGTGAAAAGATTAGGGGTTCATTAGGTGAAACCTATTACATAATTTTGTATAGTTTTTCCTATAGTTAGAGGAAAGCTCAGGGGAACTAACAAGAAAAATTGGTTCAAGGTAAGATGAATTATGGACTTCATTAGCTTTTTCCTAGAAGGAATCACATAACTATAAGGTTTATTGAGGTAGCATGCATTAGAAATGTGAATTTTAGATATTAAAAAGAAAGAGTAGAAGACTATTATACATGTTAGTACCTTAAAGATACATGTGTATATGTATGGATAAAAGGTTATTGGTGTTGAATTTAAATGTAAAATCTCAAGAGCTATGTTTTTGTATTATAATTGTGTTTTTGCAAGTGACAAAAAGATGTACATGCTCTAAGACAAAATTATTTTGGGTTAAGGTATAAATGTACCAAAAAATGTTGTAAAGAACTCCCCACAAAATAAAATCTCTAAATTTATGGTCAAAGAGAAGAGTTGTAAAAATATGTAATTATATCTATATATAGTTATATTTAATAAATATGTTAAGTCTGGGATGATGTGCAATTTAGAGATAGACTATAAGCACAAATACCTTATGCTTGAGTCTAACACACTTAATCAATAAAGGGAGGTTATGAATCAAAGAATAACAAGTCTCCATTAGGTCTCTCATTTGTATGTGTGTGGATGAGCAATTAAAGAAGATATAGAAATATCAAAGACTATCTACAAGTAAATAACAAACTAATTTTCTTCCAAAATAATTTAAGAGGAATACAAAATTTTCATACAATAAAAATAGAAATACTATTATATATTTTATTTTGCAAAGATAAAAATTAAACAAAACTTCCAAGTAAGCATTTTTCTAGAAATTATGAATGCAAAAAAATAAGAAGCAAAAACTATCTAAATAATTCTTCATTATAGAAACTTTTGAGAGAATGTCATGGTATACTAGTATTATAGAATATGTGTGTTCTTATTCAGTTAGGTAATTATAAATTTGATGTCATGGTTAGAACCAAAAATTCATAAATATGTAGTGATAAAATAACCATATCAAGAATACTAGAGCAATATCCATAGGAATAATGGAGCAATATGCATAGATCTTACTGTGAAAATATTATAGAGAGAGGGGGGGGGGAGATATTTTATATGAAACCTTAGACCCTCATGGGTGCTTCTAAACACTAATCATTTAATAGAAATTACATTACTCATAAGTGGAAACCCTAGTGCTAGTACCTTAGAAGTTTAACATTGTCCTTGTTTATACTGATATAAAGGAGAGGCGAGTAGCCTTCATAATCTCTTAGTCTTTCAAACAAAGAAAGTTGACATATGGTTAGAACAAGGCCTAGCTATAAAACAATGGCCAATGTTTAAACAAACATCACTACACTAAGAGGAACTACATGATGTCTCAAGGCCAAGAAAATGAAATGGAATTGAGATATATATATATATCTCTATAAGAACTTGATACAAGTGCTAAAAAACCAAAACAAATTAAAAACCCTTGCAAGAACCCCTTCTAGTAAGCTTGACAAAACTTCACATTAATTGTGTGTACCTACAAAGAATGTGAGGAGGGTTAGAAACAATATCAGTAACATAGAAGCTATTAAGAGAAAATGTTTAGTACACAAAGGTTTCAAAAGTATAATTGTGATGAGGGAAGAGGAGATGTTATTGTTTTGTTGGTAAACCCAGCAAAGACAAGAGAACAAGAAAAAATAATGGCCAAAAACCATCGATGGAAGTAGAACGAAAAACGATGAGAAATGCTAGTATTGAAAATAGTGTTTCTAAGGAGAAAAAACACCTTGAAATATTTCCATAAGTTCTTGGAGCAATGATAGGAAAATTAAACTCTATTGTAGTCAACACTATACTCAGGAAAACCCTTCTCCCAAAAACAACCATAATCTCTATCGACCAATCATTGGATTAATATATGAGAAATTTCTTAGAATAATCCCTTGAATGCGTAAAGGAAATGAATCGAAAAGAAAATGGAGGAAAATAAATCTAAGTAGAGAAATTACGTAGGAGAAAACTAAAGTCACACCAATAGCACATAGAGTTTTGGGAAATCTAGACACGTGGATCCATTGCCACATTTGCAAGAACTCTCTCAAGAAGAAGGTGGATTTACTCTTGGGTTTGAAAAACTAAAGAAAATGCAGAGCTCCATTTCACTAAAAGCTTCATAACACAATGAGACGTTGTTGGCTAGACTAAGAAGGTAGTTACACTAACCCTCTCCTAACTAATCTTCATCGTTCAATGTCAAAGAGTAATCTCAATCATTGAAAGCGAGAACTGATGAGAACACCACAAGGAAGATAAATATACTTGCCATGTTTACCTAATTACATTTGACCTTATTGAGTTGGTAGCGAGTTAAAGTGTTGGGAATTCCAACATAATGCAAACATTGTGGGTTTACTGGCGTTTTAACCATATGTTGATGACTATGGAGACTAGAAAATTTTCATTGAAAATTAATGTTGCGTGTGTATGCCTCTCGAAAATATAGGGAACCATGAATACGGTAGGAGAGGTGGTTTTATGGCGCTGAGTGAAGGCAAACCTCTAGGGTTTCAACGAGTTGCAGACATCATTCCTTATGGAGGGTCGCAAAGGAGGGAGAGCCACTCCCTCCTTCAAGGAGGCGGTTGCTAGTAGAGGTAAGAAACCTCTAGAAAATGATAGAGGTACTTCGGAGGAAGTGGAAAGAAATATGGAAGATGAGACAGTAGAAGCCAACAATAAGGAAACCAATGGCACAAATGACAAGGAGGTAGAAGGCAAAAAATAGGGAACTAAAGACAAGAAACAAAATGGACCCTGCAAGCCCATAGTTGAGTTCACACACAAAGTTATTTTAAACGACCCTACTCTGTAGGCACACAGGGACCACATGCAAACATATGCTATTATCTGTAATTTCACAGGACTATGGTCCATTGAAAAAGCATTACAGAGATGGATTAAATATCACTAGAAACCTAAAGGGAGCATTGACCTTCATCTTGGGTCAAAGGGATTCTTCACTGTGGTGTTCACGGATATTGAAGACAAGGACAAAGTATTTGAAGGAGGATCCTACTTCTATGCAACAGTTGGACTCTACATGAGGCCATGGATGATGAATTTTGTCCCGGAACGTGAGACTTTTACTTCGGTACCGGTTTGGGTAAGACTCTATTCTTTACCTCTTGATTACTGGAAAAATGAATCGTTAATAGCCATAGGCAATAAATTAGGTCGTTTTGTCAAAGCTTCTGAAGCCATAAGAATAGGGGAATATATTTCCTTTCCTAGGACATGTGTGGAAATGGATCTATCAGGAGCTCAACCAAATGAAGTGATCCTGAAAGTTTTTGATGAAGAATGGGTGCAAACAATAGACTATGAGCATATTCCATTCAGCTGTCGTAGATGTCATGAACATGGGCATCTATTTCGAGATTGTCCACTCGATAAAGTGGTAAATAACAGCAAGGCTAACATAGCGAAAGAAACAGATAGCTACCAGAAAGTTGTAAATTGAGGAAAAGGAAACAAGAGAGGACCAACGCAACATCAAGCTGAAGGGATAAAGGCTAGTCAAAACAAGTTCCAAGTTCTTGAGGAAAACGAAGAAATCACAATGGAAGATCAAGCAATGGAAGGAAATCTTGGGGAAAAGAAAAATGAAGAAGAACATGACCAAAATCAGGAAACTGATTATCAGAAAGAAACCATGATGAGTGATACATAACTTGAGATGGACTAGGAAATGACCCAGAGTGAAATGGACCTAGAGGACCAGGAGCTACAGGAGATTCTTGATAATGAAAACCTAGATCTGGAAGGGTTCTTGATTCAAGGAGTTATGGGAGGAGTGGATTAGGTACCTCAAGAAGAGCTCAATAGAATACAACAATTGTTTTTATGGAAAACACAGGCTAATGCATTGGAGAAAGGAAAAAATATAGATAAGCAGGATAACAGAGGGGTGAAGACGATGAAAACAACTCCGAGACTAGCAACAAGAAACCTAGGTAAGAAAAGAAGCAAGAAAAAGCAGAATGAACTCTTGATGGACTGTGGCAAGCTAATGATAGAATCAGGTAAGATTAAAGATCTAGCCAGCTACTCCTTTACAAATCTTTAATTATGAAGTTTACATCTTGGAATATCAGAGGTCTAGGGAGTAAGAGAAAGTAGAGAATTCTTAGTAATAGGATGACAAAAGAAAAGTTGAATATTATCTTTATTCAAGAAATGAAATGTTCCATTCAAAGATTAAGACAAATCCATAGTAAATGGCTTAGTAGATTTGAGTTTCTAGAGGTTAAAGTAGAGGATTCAGTGGGGGGAATTCTCACTCTTTGGAACCCCCAGAAAATCAACATAATAGATGGTGAAGCTACTAATAACTATCTATCAGTTGTTATTCAACCTGTAGGAGACAAGTACAACTATCTGGTCACAAATGTTTATGGCCCTTAAAGAATAGATGACAAACTCAAGTTTCTAGACTCACTGGTGGATCTCAAGGACAGACATGCAAGAATACCTTGGATCATGGGAGGGGATTTCAACATGATCAAATCTCTTTTGGAGAAAAAGGAGGAATCAGAATTCTAAGTAAAGACTCTTTAGAGTTTCAAACCTTTATAAACAATATGAACCTTGTAAATACTGAAACGAATATAGGCCTCTTTACTTGGAATAATAAAAGAGGAGGAGAGTCTTAGGTAGCCTCAAAGTTAGACAGATTCATGATCTTAGACGATCTGATGCTAACAAATAAGGAAATTATAACAGAAGTTCTCCCCTTTGGATGCTCAGATCACTGGCTGATTCAACTGGAGATCAAAGGTATGCGCATTCTCAAAAATAGACCTTTCATATTTGAAATATCTAACTCTCCCATCCAGATTTCTTCAACAATATTAAAGAATGGTGGTTAGAAGATTTGAAGATTCAGGGAACAAGAATGTTTCTTCTTCATAAAAGATTAAAGCATATCAAACTCAAAATAAAGGATTGGAACATAAATGATTTTGGCAATATTTTTGTGGAGAAAAAATCTGTTGAAAACAAAATGAATGTTCTCAACCAAGCTCTAATCAAGGATGGATTTGATAGAGTCAAAAGTAACCAAGTGGATAAATATCATCAAGAATGGATAATCTGTGTAAAAAAGAAGAATGTTTTTGGAGACAAAAGTCTAGGGTACAATGGCTAAAAGAAGGGGAGCGTAACATGAAATTTTTTCACGGGTCCACCATGGCGAATAGAACGCACAACAAAATATATTCAATTAAGAACGAAGAAGGGAAGCTTCTCACCTCCCATGAGAATATTGAAGATGTGTTATTTCAGCATTTCTGAAGCATTACTCAGGAAAACAATGTAGATAGAGAACCATCCATGAGTGAGATAACTAAAAACATACCAAAGATCATATCTAGAGAGGACAATTTCAATTTAAATAGGCCAGTTTCTAAAAAGGAGGTAGATGATGTCCTTAAAGAAATCTAGAATGGAAAAGCACCAGCCCGGATGGTTTTAATGTGGATTATTTTAAAGCGTGCTGGAATATTGTAAAGCATGATATTTTGAATGTAGTGGAGGATTCTAGGTTGAACATAAGTATTTTGAAAGTGCTCAATACCTCCTTTATCTCCCTTATCCCTAAGTAGGACATTGCTCAAACACCGGATAAGTTTAGACCCGCTCTATGCAATGTGGTTTACAAGATAATATCCAAAGTAGTGGCTAATAGACTTAAACCTCTACTTCCTACCCTAGTGTCAGGGGAGCAATCTGGTTATCTGGAAGGTAGACAAATTTTAGACAACATCATTCAAGCCCAAGAGGTGGTTCACTCGTTAAATAGTAAAAGGCAGGTTGGAATAATCATACAATTAGATATATCCAAGGCTTATGATAAGGTAAACTAGACCTATATGAAGAGGGTACTTATTTCTTTTGGTTTTGATCATAATTGGGTCAGGGGAGTGATGGCCTTAGTTACTTCCTCCAGCTTCTCTATTTCAGTAAGTGGCTCTCCCTCTGAGATTTTTTGTCCTTCCAGAGGCCTCAAACAGGGAGACCCACTCTCCCCATTTCTTTTCATTCTCATGATGGAAGGACTTGGTAGGTCCATCATGCATGCTAAAGTAACAGGTAAGATTAATGGTCTTCAACTAACTGAGAATGGTCAGGCTCTAACTCCTTAAAAATTTGTGGATGATACTATGCTACAAGGAGTCCCCACAGTCAAAGAAGCTTTAGCATATAAACAAATATTGAACATCTTTACCAAGGCCACAGGTATGGAAGTTAATCTCTCCAAATCCAAAATATTTTTCTTTAATACCAATATTGCGATACAAAGGAATATTTCTAGAATTCTTGGCTTTCAAAGGGATTCCCTTCCCTCAAAATATTTGGGAGTCCCTCTAACTACTAGACCAATGATTAAAAGCATTTGGGAACCCTTGATTAATAAGTTACAGGATAAAGTTAGTAAATGGACCTTCAAATCTTTAAATCTTGCAAACATGGTGGTTCTCACAAAAGTTGTTTTGCAAGCCATCCCTATTTTTATGTTATCTGCTCTCCCAGCTCCAAAAAGAGTCCTACAGCAATTCAGAAATATACAAAGAAATTTCCTCTGGGGTAAGGAGGAGATGAAGAATAAATGGACCTTAGTATCTTGGGAAAAAATTTGCAGACCCAAAAACCATGGAGGGCTTGGCTTGGATGATCAAGAAATACTCAATAAGGTTTTAGGGGCCAAACTTTGGTGGTGCTAGTTTCAGAATCCAGAAACCCAATGGGAAAATATCTAGAAAGAAAAATATGCAAGATCCCGACAAACTGGTGATCTCATAAGAATTTCAAGTGATATTAAGGGCTCATACATCTGGAACAAAGCTTCGGAAAATAGAAGATTAGTTCAAGAAAATAGTTTCTAGGAAATCAGAGAAGGGAATTCAACTCTTTTTTGAGAAGATAAGTGGCAACAAGAACCAATACTCTTAAAAGTGGGCTTTCTCAGCCTTAAACATGAGATATATTCACAAGGATTAATTAAAGTAAAGGACTTCTGGGATAATACTCAGCAGATGGAGAATTGTATAATCTGGGGAAACATTGACTGCAGAAATAACAACCCCTTGAAAACAAAAGCAGAGGAGCTAAGGAAAATGGTGGAACAAAGGATGATCTTAGTTTTAGAGGGACAATACCAACTAAGATGGGGCTATAATAATGTGGGTACCTTTAATCTTCAAGAAGCAAAAGGCATTCTCCTTGAACTGGATCCCCAGGTTCTGGACAAAATATGGCAGAAACTTTGGAGGCACCAAGGGTGGATGAAAATTAAACTTTTCATGTGGTTGGTTTAACACAGGAAAATCCTAGCTTGGGACAACATTAGGAAGAGGGGTGTTCTGGGGCCTTCTAGATGACTACTCTGTGGGGAGCAAGAAGAAACAATAGAGCATCTTCTCAACAACTGCATTTTCACCTCCTAGTTATGGGACATATTTGCCAAAATCTTTCAACAATCTCACACGGACAAAGGGAGCATCATCAATACCCTCAATAGTTGGAGGGGAAATTTTTTATAATATGAAATTCTCAACTCAGCTTGGGCCCTTACACCAAGCTTCATTATATGGAACGTTTGGAAGGAGAGGAACAAAAGAACTTTCAAGGGGTGAAAAAATCCCCCATATCGCTTATTTGAGACAATCCTGATACAACTTAAGGACACAATGGGTACTATTTTTTGCAACCACCCTATTAATCCTCCCTTAGATGTGGATGGGAAAATTCTCAGACAGCTAGGGCTGCAGGGTCTTATTCCTCATGGTCTTAATAGGAAGGTTACGACAAGGGACACGAAGAAGGATTTTTGGCATCCTCCCCTAGAAGGATATCTAAAATTCAATATTGATGGAGCGTCAAAAGGAAACCCGGTAATCCTTGGGTATGGAGGAGTCCTTAGGGATGCCAAGGGAAGTATTATCTTCATATTCCATTGTCACCTAGGAACAACTACCAATAACATGGCTGAGCTAATGGTTTTGGAGCAATGCCTGGACTTTCTAAGTCAGGATAATTGCTGCAATGTGATAATAGAAGTGGACTCTAAACTAGTAATTAACTCAGTGAAAAGAATAAATAGTGGAACAATGCCAGAGAAGGTCTCCAAACACTGGAAATTAATCAGGGTTTTCTAGAGAATTTAGGATCACCTACAAAACCTGCGCATTGTCAGCTTCCATCATGTTCATAGAAAAGCCAACAAGCTGGAGGATATTCTTGCCAATCAGGGGGTCAGCAGTACAAAGGTCAAGGTTTCGATGGAGTGGTAGGAGTTGTGACAAAGCAGACTGAGAACTCTTTGCTATGAGCAAGAGGAAGAAGATAGGAGAGTGCTCAAACACAAAGCCTTGGAGGCAAGTTCTTAACCTTTTAGCCTTCGTATGTGTCATCAGTTCCTAGAAAATAGGTCTTTGGTGGGGAGCCAAATATGGATGGTAGCTACTTACCCCAGAATCAGCAAGATGATATTTACTGTTCATTGGAGGGAGCACAGCGGCCACCATTGTTCCTTAGTTAATGGTGAGCCTCTCGTCTTCTTTGGGATGCAGGCTCTAACCAAAAAATCGAGCAGACGTAGAAAGAATCTCTATCTTACTAGCTACCAGAATCTTTGCATTTTTGGGCCTCAAAGAGGAAAACAGCTTCCTTGGTGGTATTTGGATGATCACACCGCTCTTAAGTGGGAAACGGTTTTAGTGATTTTGCAGCGATCCCATCCATTATCCTACACGTGGAAAAGTGAGGGTTCGGAAAACTACCCTTCATTGCATACTAACGCCTGGTTAACTTGTGCGATGTGATTTGATTCTCTACCGTTGGATCTCTTTGTGTGGATCAATGATCATGATTGTTCGTGCAGCTTGGTGGGGTGGCCCATTAAAGCTTGGTCGTCTTTGTCGTGTGATATCTTCCTGGACTGTTGGTTTAGGCATCGAAGTGAATGACTCAAATCAAAGGTACCCTTCTGGGGTTTGATGGGCGGAAGTTCTCACAGGCTACTCGAGGTAGGTTGCAATTTTGGATTATCTAAATTTTGAAAAATTCACTGTTATCTTCTGCGCATGTTGAGCCATGAGGTCAAAATCGGTGGATTTCGGGTGAATTATATGAGCGATGTTTACTCCACCATTTGGACCCGAAATCTATTTTGTATTTTTTCTATTTTTTCATTGGGTCCATTTGGGGAATCAAAGAATATGCCTTCTTTGGTCCAGATATGCGTCACATTAGATAGATTTTCATAATTAGTTCGAGGGGTTTAGGCATTGGTTGGTTTTGTGGAGGTCTCGCAGTTAATTTTGTGGGCCCTTAGACCATTCGTCCAACTCTTGGCTTCATACCCAAGCCCTGAGTGGATTGTTGATTTTATGTCCCTCAGGATTCTTTGGGTAGTTGTATTATATGTAACTTGTGTCTTTGTTTATAATGAATAGAAGGTATGACTCTTTCTTTAGCAAAAAAAATAAAATAGAGGTAACCATTGTAATATAAATGTAATATTACATGTGACATATACACATTATTTCAGTGGCCGAAAGGTCAAGTGTTTGGTGATTCATGCTAGGTATATTTGATATGTTTATGAGGCTCCAATTAGCTAAGGATTAATGTAGGTATGTAAAAAGAACTGAGTATTATATAAGAATAGAGATGGTAAGAAAACAAGTAAAGTATTAAAGAATATTATGAAAATAAAGTGTAATGTAACAAAAATGTATTATAAAAAAAAAATCAAATAAATTAGAATATAATTAGAATAACAATGCATAGATTATGAAATGTTGTAACAGAAGTTTTAAGAGAATTTCTATGGTTGCAAAATAGAGTTATTGTATATTTATTTTATTATACTTTTAATATATATGTGTATATGTTTAAGAAAATATGAATTTGATAATTGAACATATTTTACATCAAACTAACACATAAGAAAAAAAATATTTTGCAAATTACCATGTTAATGAGGTACTTTGGTATTGGGGAAAACTAGGGGTGTTACAATGTGGGCATGTACATCATCAATATTTCATTCTATCAAAGGTCCTTGATGGTGAAGAAGTCATTTACTTTAGTATAAAAAAAACATGATGTCAACATCTTTTTGTAAGACCATTATTCCATAAACATGTAACCATCATTATAATGTCATGATCATGAACATGGGACATACCTACCTCACATGTATATTCACTAGATTTCCCTTTCAACAATTGATTCCAATATTATTGTACATACTCCTTCCCCTCTCTCTTGGAGGAAGGTATATCTATCAAGAAACATCATGACCCATGGTTAGGAAAACAAGATGTGTTTTGTAAAAGTTTTTGCTCCTAGCCTCACACATCAAGGGGAAATTGTTATCACTTAAAAATTACACACTCAAAGAGTTTAATTAGGGGCTTAACCAAATAAAAGGTTCCCAAAGGTAGAAATATTAATGGCTCATAATCAAAGGACTAAGTGTGACTAAACTCAATTTAATCAATCCATACAAATATGTGCTAATCAACTACAATAGTAATGGGGTAATCACTAGTATTATAGGGACCCAACATGCCCCTCTCCTTCAAAAAAGTGTTGTCCTCAATGCTTGAGTATTTTTGGATACTTCTGTATAAAATTCTCATCCTCCCATGTGGAATCTTCAGCGGATAAGTTCTTCCACTTGATAAGATACTCCGAAATTGATCGATTTCGTCGCTGTCAAGTTCTTATTTCTATGTCTGCTTCCGGTTCCAATATAATTTTTCCTTCCTCATCAAGTTCTTGCAATATTGTTTGAACTGGGAGCTTGTCGCCTATAGCCTTCTTTAAACATGAAACATGGAAAACTAGGTGCAATCGAGAAGTTGCAGGAAGCTCCAATTTGTATGCCATAGTACCAAACTTTTGCAACACCTTGTATGGACCATAAAACTTTGGTGATAATTTATTATCCTTCTTAGCTTGCTTGAGGGACATTTGCTTATATGGTTGTAGCCATAGGAATACCCAATCACCTACATCAAAACTTCTTTCGCTGTGATGTTGATCTGCCTATCGTTTCATTCTATTCTGTGCCAACACGAGGTTATCCTTTAAGAGTTGGAGGACTTGTTGTTGATGTTTGATGTGATGTTCCACTTCCTGAACCTTAGAATTTTCTCTTAAATATGATGCGATGGATGGTGGTTCATACCCATAAAGTTCCATAAATGGGGTCATTTTTGTTATTGTATGGAAGGAAGTGTTATACCACCATTCAACTAGAGGCAACCATTTTACCCATTGTGTATGTTTATCAGATACAAAGCAACGAAGATATCCTTCCAAACAATTGTTTACTATCTCAGCCTGCCCATCAGATTGAGGATGATAAGATGAGCTATGAGCTAACTCAGTACCAAGACAAGAAAATAATTCTGTCCAAAAATTTCCAGTGAAAATGGGATCTCTATCACTTCCAATAATCTTTGGATTTCCATGTAGCTTTTGAATTGTTTCCATAAATGCAGTAGAAACTGTATTGGCTTTAAATGGATGTGATATTGCACAAAAGTGTGCAAACTTGGTAATTCTATCAACTACCCCCATGATGACACTCTTTCCCTCAGACTTGGGTAAACCTGTGATAAAATCCATTGAAACCTCCTCCCAATGTTGGCTTGGAATGGATAAAG